>JACXVL010000072.1:0-29593 GCA_014898675.1 Athelia sp. TMB | reverse complement strand
AGGACAAGTCAGTTACAAGCACTCGCAAGTCAACAAACAAACACGCACCAATCTCAGGAGCCGCCTGCTCAAACTCCAGCCGACATCCCGCGCATGCCAGCTCCACTGTCAGATTGAACCGTCCCGAGCAATCAAACGGAGCCTTGAGCTCATGCCCATCCATGGCATCGTGGACTCCCACGTTGCCCTGGTACGTGAAGTTCGCTGTGCCGAGCTGCGATACGCGCCGCGGGCGCGTGCTCCAGCTGAGCGCGGACAGGGGCCCAGATGCGGGCCCCGTAACGTTCCAAACCTCGACGCGAGTGACGTCGCCGGAGGAGAAGACGCTCTGGCCAGATTGCTGGAGGGCGGCGGGGGAGGGGACGACAGCGTAGATGTAGCACAGTGTCATGGCGCGGTTATCGGCGGTCCAGTGGACGAACGTCGAGTCCTGTCGTAAATAGGACTGAGAAGGATGCGACAGAGTGTGGGATATGACTTACCGTGGAGCTCAAGGTGACTGCGTTGGAATGGTTGTAGACGCGTTCTGGGTCTCCCGAGTTCGCGCGAATCACTTGGTTGGGGAATATTCGGTATGGCACTAGTTCTCCATATTAGTAAACAAATCGCGTCATTTTGAAGTTCAAAGATACTCACTGCCCATCGTATGCTTAATCTTCGGCACCGTCTGGATATTGGGGTACGGCGTGAGCTTTTTCAGCGTCGCCAGGTCCCGCGGATCCGCCCAGTTCTTCGTTCCATAGTCAGCAGAGACGATGTTCGCATGCAAGGCCAACGCAGATGAGATCGAGAGGACAGAGAAAATGACCGTGAGCCAAAATGAAAGCGACGACTCTTTGTTGGCGCCGTTGCCATACGCGTATGTTAGTGATCGAGAACCTCGGGGCGAGCCAAAGCCGTCATCGGTAGCCAGCTCTGCGTCGGCGCGTAGAGGTACGTATTCGCTGCTCATGTTGTAGTAAAGAGTGGAGTTTGAGCTCGTAGGCGGCTTGTAAAGTTCTCAGGGTGAAGAAACTGCATCGAAGGAAGCCGTTGGTACGTAAAGAGGCTGCTTAACGAGGCGAAATGAAGCCAAACTTGTTATGGGAGTGTCCACGTGGCGGTTAATTATGCTTGACTTGAACCATCCTCGTGAATCGCTAAATCGTCCACTTGACCTCTGTGACTGAAGCATCTTCGATGATTTATTGAAAGCGACGTTGGAAGGGACAGATTGCCGTGAATTCTTCCGAAAGGAGCAGAGGGAAGAGGATATCATAAGCTTCATAACAGCTGATGGAGGAAGGATGATGCAAACTCAATACTCAAAGTCCGAGATCAGCTTGGATGAACGCTGGAGTGCCACGGTATGCAGTTTATGCCTTGGGCTATTAGTCCTTCCACTGATCATTGCAGTAGAATCATGGGGCCTCGGGCTGGCTCTCTAAGACCGACTCGCTGAGAGCTACGGTCTGTCATGGCCGAGGCCAACATTCCGATCAGTCGCCAGCGGTGGAGGAGTGTATTCTTGTAAGTTACCGAACGCCCACATCCAACGCTAATTGGTGCCTGCCAACAAACAGGTATTATTAATATTATCAACGCAAACATCATGACGGCGGCCCTTCAAATTAACCTTGTCTTCAACGGCAAAGCGACCGCAGTAGACTCTGATGCTGCCAACCCACCCACACCCATTGCCTTACCTCCCTCGGGTTGCAGCATCCAGCAGATGAGCGCGTCGATTCCAACGAGTCTTCCGCCAATATCTTTTCTCTTCCAGGCCCTGTTTGAGAGGTACATTTTCCTTGCCACCTTCGTAGTGAGTACTTGAGCAACACATTCGAGCACACGTTAATATAGCTACTGCCACCAGGCCTATGTTTACGATTGGTTGCTGTGCGTACCGGAGGAGGTTGCAATCATTGAAAAGCGGGGGCTGAGCTGGCAATTCGCAATTTATTTGTTGTCACGGTGCGCGTCCTGCGAATGCATTGTGTTTGATAGAAGTACTCATGCAACCTCAGTGTCAGTGAATGCAGCCACGTAACACTGATCGCAGTTCTCGCCTGTAAGTCTCTTTTGGAAGCGATATGAACGCTGGACCTCATATGTTTCAGTGGCACCCGTGCCGGACTGCGAGCTTATATTTGTCATAATTGGGGCGTTCTCCGTTTTCTCCGTCGCTTCCACGTCCTATCTATTCCTTCTCCGCGTCAAAGCTGTCTACATGCAATCAAAAAGCATAACCATATTTTTCACTACTCTCTGGCTTGTGAACATCGCTATGGTTATCCTGGCGAACACGAAACTCAGCATAGGTCAGTGATAGCATCATCATTATCCGAACCCCATATCCATCGCTGACGCACCCCGCCTCAGAACATGTCCCATATGCCCCGGCATACTGCACCAATGTCGGCGCGACATATTTCTCGCTGCCCAGTATATCTTCGTTCATCAACGACACCTCAGTTTTCCTCGCGATCTCATATCGCCTAGCCTCTGAGGCTGCGACGGAGAGGACTTGGCGCTCGTGGGTGCAGTCCGTGGTCAGGGGCAAAGACCTCTACAACATCTCGCGAGCTCTCCTCCAAAGTGGCCAGATGTACTACCTGTGCGCGTCCGCCGTCCTTTCACGTTTTGAACCCTCTAATTTAATCTCTGTCCGCAGCGCGACAATCCTGTTTTTCTTCCTAAACTTGGTGATCATGGAGTCCCCGCGGCTTGGCACAGTGACGCGCTACTCGCTTGTGAACATGTATATTGCCTTCACGAACATCATGGCGTGCCGCGTGTTCCGCGGTATTGCACTGGGTGTGATGGAGGACAACTTGAACCCCACGAGCTGGAACACCGCACGGATCGCGGCAGCGCTGGAGTCGCATGCGCCGCATCGCATACACGGCGGTTTCATAGTCCGCGGGGAGCTAGTGGAGCCTCGAAGGCACCTATCCGCATAGCGTCTACATGGTCCCGCCGTTTCTCCCGCCATTGGGCACGCTCACCGATGAGCGGGCGAGCAACACCCAACCGCATGTCTCAGTCGGAGCCACCGACTCGGAGTCGGTATTAGGGTATTGGACTGACACGATCTCGGCGCAACTGGTCTTCTCGACTTCGGCTTGTGGGAGATGGAAGTTCGGGGAGTGGATGTATATATTTGAAGTCAACGCGGCCTAGCAAGACCAGCCGGAAGCTGGGCTACATTCCTTCAAGCGGTGGCTCAGTTTGTCGGAGTACAGTCAATACTCGAGTAGAGTCTGTATATCTTTTCATGCCGAGCTTTGATGATTTTCAGATCATAATATTTCTGGTATCTTCTCTTTAGGTGTATGATATTAATGCAATGCGAGGAGGCTTTACACTCGGTTGGCGATGTGCGGGAAGAGAGTGTGCGTGTTATGCTTCAACTTGAACAGCTACAGTATATTTTATTCAGAGATCAAAAGCAACGGCTCAAGATGAGTTACAAATTGCAATTATGTAAAACACGAACCCTCAGTTGTGCACGTGATCCGGCCCGCGGTAAATTTTACCACCCTTCATTGCTTCGATTCTCAGTACTTACATTACAATTCTCCCTAACCCCACTACCAGCGTATTCTAGTATGCAATCATTGTCACAAATCTTTTTTCAATCTTCAGGAGCATTGGAGGGGCCGCTTCCCAGAGTGTGTATTCCCTGATGGCGATCCTTCAACGCTCTTATAAGTTATCAGGACCTTACAAACGAAATTACGGTCGACAAATCCTATGTTGAGTACGGAGGTGTGGTTCTTACTGCACCCAGACAATCTTCCAGCGAACCTGAGTTGCGTGAGTGCAGCCTATGCGGTTATATATGGTGGCATATGGGTAGAACCGTCCACTGTGCAGGCCACGAGGGTACGCACACGATCTCCTTCCAGGTACTGCAGATTAAGCGCCGACTCTGTTTTTTCAGATTGCGATGAGATATCCGCAAGCATCTTCGAATCAGCGGTATCTAGATTCGCAGAATTATTCTAAACAGGAAAGCTCCATTCAGAGCTCAACAATGGCTCAGCGGCGACAACAGCAGGTGACCCGCAGGCTATTGCGCACAGTGAGAGTTTGGATGACACTCGACCATCCTAATATTGTCCCATTTCTTGGCGTCGCCTTCAACTGTGGAGATCTGCCCGCTCTAGTCACCCCTTTCTACGTAAATGGAAATATTGATCTGTACAGAATGCCGGATGAAAACAGACTTCTCGTTGTAAGCACAGTCCTTGGGCCTCGTCTGTTTCTGGCTCACGTGTTGACTCAAAATATCTAAATTCCAAGGCTTTGGGCGTGGCCCGTGGTCTTGCATATCTTCACGCGAACGATGTAGTGCATGGTGACTTAAATGGGGTGAGTGTTGCCTTCTGTGGTAAATTGTACTCGCACCCAGTCGCCTTCCTAACATATACAGTACCGAATTTTTATAGATGATGAGGGCAATCCTCGCCTAGCTGGATTTGCCAACACTGGAAGACTATACACAGAGTCATCAACTGGGAAAACATCTCCAGCAGAGATTCGATTTACGGCTCCAGAATTTATACAAGATCCCGAACGGATTCCAGAGCCCTCCAAATCCTCCGACGTCTATGCGTTCTCTATGCTGATGTTGCAGGTGAATTTAAAAAATATCAAGTCCAGAACGACCCTCATTATTGCAGATTCTCTCCAACCAAGAACCATTCTTCTATTTGAATTCAATTCAGGAAGTCATCATGGAGCTATATATTGGACATCGACCTGACCGAACCAAATACCCTCCTGCCATGTTCACCGCCCTCACATGGGCGCTAATGAATGAGTGCTGGAATCATGAACCATCAGCGCGTCCCGGTATGGCATCCATTGCGTTACGTCTAGAGCGTGCCTGTGTGGAGTCGGTGAATAGCTCAATATTTGGGTCGTGCTAGGGATAAAATCCTAATCTTCTTCGAATATAGGCCGTAGAAACCATTCTTCCACCGCCGAAAGGCAGACTTTACGATCTTGCCAAAGCGTACAATGGCTGGACGGGAGGGCAGGACGTCCACTTTGCAAGTGATTCCAGAAATTTCTGCTTCGACTACTCCAAAGATGAGTACGCTCACATCAAAGATATCTCGGGAAAGGTTGCGAGAGTGGATGATTTCATCTTCGACAATGGCGGGTGCGCCAATATATGGAGGGGCTCAATATCCGAGGGCGGTATAACACAATTGGTAGGTATCATAGTTTCCGAATTCATTTACCCTCGTTCAAGCAGCGATCCGCTTCTCGCAGGTTGTAGTCAAGGTCTCGCGATGTAGACATGTAAATGAATGGCAGGAGAGAAATCAGGTGAGATGCCAAACGCTTCAATGGACGCCTACTGAGCTATTCATTAGGATCTATTGAAAGAGGCAGCTATCTGGAACGAACTGCATCATCCGAACATATTGCCCTTTTACGGAATATGCTTTGGCTTTGATGTTCCCTCAACACCTGGTCTTGTCAGCCCATATTATAAGAATCTGCATGTGATAGAGTACTTGCGGACGCAACCAGATGCAGACAAAATTGCGCTGGTAAGCACGTTCCTTAGATGCGTTGTAAGATAGCTCAATGAATCACAGATCTGTCAAGCTGCAGCAGGCCTGAGTTACATGCACAGTCGAAATATAATTCACGGGGACGTCAAATCGGTGAGTCACGGATCGCCGATTATTAAAAGAGGTTCTAATGCTGACGGTCTGAAGTTGAATATCCTCGTCAACGACGAACAAGTGGCTTGCATTTGTGATTTTGGGTTCTCTCGTCTGCTTGAGGACGACTTTGAGGGGCTGGATTTAGATAGTGCGGAGCGTAGGCAAGTGGAAGGCTCCTATCGCTGGATGGATGGTGGAGTGGATGAGACTACGGAAGGAGACAGTCATGCTGCAGAACTCGGATTTCCGATTGCTTCATTCAAAGCTAAAGATACATGGGCATTTTCTATGACCATCCTTGAGGTCAGTCTCTCCATGTCCTCGTTGCGATACTGAACGCTGTCTAATCCGTAGAAATTAGATCATGAGCGGCAAGCTGCCCTTTTATTGGATCAAGAGCACAATAGCTGCCTGGACGCAAGTCATGTTAGGGGTCCGACCCACGCGCAATTACTACCCCGAGATAGAGGACGATCGGATCTGGCTGAAATTGTCAGAGTGTTGGGCGGAGCGCGAGCATCGACCGCCGATGGAGTCTCTGCGCGTCTTCTTCGAGGAGATGCGGGAGACAAGGACAGATCCAAATGATTCGATGGATTCCAGGCATGCATAGTTCTATCAGAGCGATGCTATAGATAAGGAAACCTTTAGACCTTTCTGCCCGTGATTCATTTTCTGAAAGACGTTCAGAAATTCCCACTCGACATCGTATTGAACGCGCTTTGCATCGCTGCAGCTTGTGCAATGGCTGACGCCGCGCCCATCATTGCCGTGTTTCTGGCAGAGTTCATTTGGGTCATGTACGACATCTGCGCCGCCCGGTTCTGCATCATTATTGCGTGGTTAGTCTGCTGTTCCTGGCAAAATATGCGCGCTTTCTCGTCAATCACAGAGCCCCATTCTTTAGGGAGCGAATGGCAGACGGTATCGTCGGAGTAGACGATGAGCCAGTAGTCGCTATCCGCTAGCGAGAGATACACAGACTATACGGTTTATAGTTGTCAGCTCAGATTTTCAGCTGCGGCACCGAGCTCACCTTAATCGGAATGCTCGCACGCGATTTTATCGTGGTGACCATCGAAGCAGGTATCCCTGACCACTTGACACTTCCATCTACGCCCACAAACACCCAGCTGTCTTCCCGACCCATTGCCACGCTCTGCGCCTCGGTGGTTTCTAGTGTGGCCAGTAGGTGCGCATCAAGCGAATGGGGAATAGCCCCGGAGCGATACAAGCAAACCGTCGCGCCCCCGCCCTGGCGCGAGACCGTAAGTACACATGCGTCAGGCTTTGGACCAAAGGTAAACGTCTCAATGTCACCCAGGCCGATTGTGACATTGACATTCTTAGCAAAGTGCTGGATGAAGCCTTGGACACGGCTGGTGGGGCCAGATTTGCAATCTGGGGAAGCCGGTCAGTCATGCAGACAAGAAGTGGATACAAAAAGGTGCTAACAGACGCGCTCATCGGTATTTAAGAACCAATCGCCATCAGGTGCTACGGAAACTGCTCGCAGCCTTTCACCACGCCCATGGGCTTCTGTGATTTTTGCTTTGAGGTCTTCGGGGATACCTGACCTGTATGAATTCACGGTCGAGCTCCCAAAATGCGTATGTATGTCACATACCACGAGGTTGATCCTCCAGAAGACACAATAAATCCCGGCGTTGAGGTTGGGCAGATTGAGAAGGCGAGGGCCATGGCACCAGTTGCTAGCGAAGGTTTGCAGACAGCAAACAAAAGGAACAGGTTTATATGAGAGAGAGGGGGCGAGTTGTAATGCACCGCATATCACAGGAACAGCGACCTATGACCGCGATTTCTTGGCACCTTGGCGTACTCATTAAGATGGACAATTGAGGACTGATCCGAGGCTCTTGTGCCTGAGACCTGGAGGCTGGGGATCAGGCTGTTCTTGCGCTCTCAGAGGAAAACATGCACGATGTGTTCGGAGGTGGAGAGCTCCGCGAAACATAGTTTCGCAGAGGTCCAGGTCACAGGTTTGATGGGGCGCGGTGTGAGAGCAAGCGAGTGAGTGTAGAATACGTGGGTGAATGTCGTCGTCGCCGTGCAGAGGAAAAGGCTCTCGGTGGCACTTGCGCTCAGCGCAAGACGTGTTGCCGCCACACCGTAAACCGCGTGCCAGTGTTCCCACCTTTCAATAACCAGAAACCTTCAAACGTATCTGCCATTGCAATTTTTGTTTTCTAATAGACGTTCAGAAATTTCCCCTGGACATCGTATAGAAAGCCCCTCTAATTGCTGCGGCCTGTGCCGTGGCAGACGCCGCAGCCATCGCTGCTGTGTTTCTAGCGGCGTTCACTTGAGCCAAGTATGCCATCTGCGCTGCCTGATTCTGTCTCATTGTTGCTTGATTCGTTTGCTGGTCCTGGCGACAGATGCGCGCTTTGTCGTCAACCGCAGTGTCCCATTCCTTTGGGAGCGAATGGAAGACGGTACCGTCGGAGTAGCTAATGAGCCAGTGGTCGCTATCCGCTAGCGAGAGATACACAGACTGTATAGTTTTCAGCTATCAGCTCAGATGTTCGGTTGCGGCACCGAGCTCACCCTAATCGGAATGCTTGAGCGCGATTTTATCGTGGTAATCATCGAATCAGGTATCCCTGACCAATTCACGCTTCCGTCTGTGCCCACACACACCCAACTGTCCCGGCCCATCGCCACGCTCCGCGCCCCTGTGGTTTTGAGTGTGGCTCGTAGGTGCGTATGAAGTGACTGTGGAACGACGTGATGCAAACAAGTCGTCACGCCTCGCCTGATGGTGACTACACATGCGTCAGGCCTTGGACCAAAGGTAAATGTCTGAATGGCAGTTATTTTGAGTGTGACGTTGGCTTTGTCAGCAACGTGCTGGATGAAGCCCCGTACGCAACTGGTTGAACCAGATTTACAGTCTGGTGAAGCAGGTAAGTCATGTACACAATGAGTAGATACCAATGATACCCACAGACGCGCTTATTGGTGCTCAAGAACCAGTCGCCATCAAGTCCCAAGGAAACTGCCAGCAGCCTTTCGTCGCGTTCATGGGCTTCTGTAATTTTGGCTTTCAGGTCCTCGGGGATATTCAACCTGTAGAAATTCATGCTCAGGCTCTCAGAATCTGGATGTCTGTACATACCATGCGGTTGATGTTCCAGTAGACACGACATATCCCGGCGGTGAGGTAGGGCAGAATGTGAAGACGAAGGTCATCGCACCAGGGAGGGAAATGGATCACAGTTTGAAGACAGCAGAGGGACAGGTTTATTTGGGGCTGTAATGCATCGCATATCCGAGGAACGACGACCTATATCCGCGAGTTCTTGGCGACTACAACTAGGGACTGATCCGGGAATGTGGTGGTCAGTGGGCCACGCTTACGGGGCAGACACGAGACGGCAATGGAAGATCGCTGATCAGAGGCCGATCGGTCGTGTGGTTAAAGTTCGCTACTGCCTCCGGCATTTTCACTCTCCGAATCTTGACTTGTAATCATGATGACTTTGAGTGCTGCATTCATAACCAATTTACACAGCAGAGACCCACAAGCGTAGAGATTTCAGCTGACACCCACATGAGGTTTCCTCTGCATGTACCGAAAAATATACTTTCCCCATTTTCCGTCGCCCCCTTCCCTTGGTTTATCGGCATACTCGTCTAGCTCGAGTTCCAATCGTCTATGCTCCTTGAATCCGTTCTTCTCGAATGCTTTCCATCCTGAATCAGAGCTATGCACCCAGCATGATACCTCATCCAGATCCGCCTGCGCCGTGCCCCAGCGGATGAGCGCCGAGCCGACGCCCTGACCTTGGTGAGACGGCGAGACAGCGGTGGCAACAATGAACATGCATTTGTGACTAAGGATCTCATCCCAATAGTCATTTTCCTTGTCTTCGATGGCTTTCAAGCATTTGATCTTTTCTGGAGTATCATCTACAGCCGTAGTTGCTTCGTCCTGTTCAATCGCAGGTGTGTCATCCTTCTCTGACGTTTCATAATAAGCACCTGCTCGTATATTTTTACGAACTCGTGGCTCACTTTCTTCAGTCTGATTCTCTTCTGCTGCTTCGATATTGGCCTCTGCGTCGTATCCACTGTATCCCCAGCACATCCAGCCCAGGATCTCTCCAGATCTAACCGCCTTCAATACTGGACACTTGGATGGCCGACTCATCCAGTGCTGAAGTGCGCCAGACATCATGTCGTAAGGCGCTTCCGGGGCCTCATGAAGGTACTTGAGCTCGGTGTCCCGATCATTTGCAAAGGCCTCTGTGAATATCTTGGCGAGGACTGGTATATCTGCTACCGTCGCACTTTCGAGAGAGAACTGTGGCTTGGCCATGTCTGGCTGCTATCTTTTCTGACAGGTTGATAGGCAAGCACTCTTCTCTTATCAGCCTGGATCTTAGCAGCCGTCAGAATCCGCTTTGACTCTGTCTCGCTTCCGCGATGTCGACATCACGAGGTTCGGGTGCAATGCCAGGGGCAGGAGGACTTGCGATAGCGATTCATAAATTTTACTATCACCAGTGGCCTACTACACATGTCAGAGTTTGCTACCGGCGATCCGCTGACCGCGCTGCAGCATAGGCTTGATATGTTCCTATGCACCTCATAAACACACGCGGACTTGCTGCAGCATCGACAAACTCACCGCGTATCCAGATGTGACCTCCTCGCGGTTCAATGGTTCCGTCTGGGCTTTCTCCCACAGCGATTCATAAACAGCACCGCTGTGCACGCCCAGAGCGCTGCGAACATGGGTAAGCAGAAGTACCGCCGCGATGTGTTCGATACGAACCTGTCGAGCTCCCAATCGGTAAAGCCAAATGCATCAGTGAGCCCAATGGCGTTTGGCAGGAGATCCAGGCATAGACTGGCAATATCTGCACGAAGACTCCTTATGGGGCCAACACTGTCGCTAGTGGGGTTTATGATCTTGAACGACAGGAGATCCGCTAAGCTGGATTCGATTGTTGTTAGCAAATGCTGCAAGGCATTCAGTGAGTATTTCGTGACGCAAGTTATTGTGCTGCTGACCAGACGATAGAGATCTTGGATCACGCGGTTGTCAGTTTCTGTTAGCTGGAGTTCTTGGCTCATCAGGCCGACTTGGGCAGCGACAAATGCTTCGGTAACAGCTTTTGATACTCGCTGATTCGCACTGGCATCGGGGCCTTTCGCGTGGCGCGCCAGATCCTGTACCATTAGCGCAGCTCGCCATTCGAGTAGGGACACAGCCGTAGAAGAATTCTTCCATGCCCCAGCTGTAAGGGTCGGGATGGATTCGGGGGACTTCAACAGCAAGCGAAGGTAATAAGAGGAGGGCGAGAGTGTGTCAGCTGAGGGCGACTCGGTGGACATCAACCTACTCAAGGATTTGAGCGCCGCGCGAACGACCTGCTGGTCCAGCACGAAATTATCGCCTTCATAGCTGAGTGCAGGATTTAGGCAGTGTTGATATAATAGTCATGCCACTTACGTTGCGGCTGGCAGGTATTCGGCATAGATGCGACCAAGTCCGGCGAAGCCACTGTATCCGTGGCCGCCCATAGACCGACGGGCAACTTCGAGATCGGTGATACTCATGGAAGTAATGAGTACTTTCAAGCCCGAGGTCGTTGCGTGCATTTCGGCGAGGAGGGAGGTGTCACCGGAGGCGAGGCGGGATGACATGTTATCGAACGCTTTTGTCTGGCATAACATTACATCGTTAATTACGGCTGAGTAATATCCAGGCATGAAGACGTACTAGGTTCCGCCCTAATTGAATGAAAACGTAGGCGTGGGATAGGATCGGGAGGATGCGGTAATGAACGGATGGATAGTTGATGGTTTGGGTTTCGAGGCCATTGGTTTTGGTCCCTTGCCGGCGCACGGTGGCATATCGTATAGATATCGTTGCGCCTGAAGTGCTATGTTAGTAATGAAATAAACCGCCTCACAGATTGAACGTGCCTTTTGCTAATGTCCACCCTGCACTTGTGACCATGCTAGCTCCACGTCAGCCGCGGTGCCTTTGACAATCTATATGGGAGCGAACCTTGAACGAATGTAGAGCATCTGGATGATCGTTAGCTTGCCCTCCACAGAAAACAATATGAGCCACTCACTCCACCATAACTCAACTTGGCATGTGGAGGCTGCAAGTATTTCCCCTCTGCAGTGACCTGCGCGAATTTCGAGAGCATATTGTCCCTAGGAATCCGAACGTGATCAAAGCGAGCAAAACCATTGTCAACGCTAGCCATGCCTCCCATTGCTTTGGGACCTAAGAGCACTTCATCAGGACATTGAAAATCGGGACAAATCACAGAGTGTACCAATGTCGCCAATCTTGATCCCAGGTAACACCTTGTGGTCGTCTGCAGCTATTTAGCATACGGCACAGAGAAGATGGCAAACCCATACCTAAGGATCGCAGCGGAACGAAGAATAAATGCGGCCCCATGTCTTTGCCTCCTGGCAAAATCAATTTGGCCTGGACCACACCGTGTGTTGCCGTTCGGCCCAGTGCACCAATCCACCATTTTGTACTAGTCACCGTGGGCGAGTGGATAATAAACTCTTCGGTATCGGGACTATACGTGGCGGTGGTCTCTAATTCTGAGACATTTGTGCCATGCCCCAATTCCTGTATTCATATGGTTATCACCTGGAATGGCTTGACGGAAGCTGAATGTATACTGTTTGGAGATAGCTTCCGAGTATACCGCGACTCTGAATGAGTTTGCCGTATTTTTCCACGAGTTTGGGAGAGCCTTGAGACATTATCACGGGCTCAAACGCTGTGATATTGAAGATGCGCGATTAGGCTGAGCAAAACACGACTGTGGCCAAACTACTCGCCGAGTGAGTGCAGGTTCATAGGTACACCCTCGTCAAGAAGGCTAATGGCGTCCGAGTTTTGTTTGGAGGTCCAGCCTTTTTGTTCACTCAGCTGGTAAATTCTGTTGGTCATAGCCAATCCTCGTTTATAGCGTTCGGTTCTCGTCATGAATAGTCTACAAGGAAATTAGAAAGCTCCCATGGGACCAGGGACATGTCTAACCTTTGAGATTTATCAAAGACGGGGTCCTTGTCCATAATTTCAACGACCTTGACGTGATGCTCCCACTCCGTGCGCCCGCCTGTAATTTGGTCAGTAGAGCAAAGTTCGAGTTCGCACTGCGCGCTTACCGTATAGGTAGTCGCGCACTGTGTCAATATAGATGGTACTGCATGCTCTAGCAGCCTGCATGTCGACTTTGGTCTGCTCGTTAGTGTCAGGCATCGCAATCACAGTTAGCTCGGGTGGAATGTGGGGAAGAGAGTGGTTGTGGATCGGCATCTCTGCTAACCGGTCCAAACAGATGTCATGTGCTATAGGGGCAAGTCCAGAAAGAGAGAAGCAGATTTTCCCTGATTTTCCGCGTAGCGGTACTGGCTCCGCAAACCTGTGATCTCTTGATCCAGCTTCGAGTCTTTCAGACTCGATTTTAACTGCAGTGCATTCATCCTGGCAACATCTTCCATTCTTTACGTCTAGCTTGTTTATTCTCTTGATTTATTGAACATGAGTGTTGAGGTCGTTGCGAAAACGGTTACAGAGGCTGAGGTGCCTGTCGCTGAAGGAAGCTCAAGTGCTGAGGAGAAGGCTGGTGAAATTCCCCAAGATGCAACTATGGACGAAAACGAAGAAGAGAAGATGAAGAGGGCGGCAAGGCAAAGTGCGTAAATTGTCATAATATTCTTGCAGGAATGATTCTGATGAGTGTACTTTTCTACAGTCGAGTTTTACTTTGCCGATTCCAATCTTCCTTTCGACCGGTGAGTGCCTTATGAATTCGACAGGCTTGAGGTACTTAGTGCGATATAAGGTTCATGTGGACATTATATACGGCCAATGCAGAGCACTGGATCCCAATCTCAACAGTTGCATCGTTCAAGCGCATGCGGGAATTCACACCGCTAGGGGTTGAATGGGTCGCCAAGGCGCTCAAACTCAGCGAAGATCTTGAAGTGGACGAGACCAACACAAAGGTTCGCCGCACCAAGGAAATTCAAGAGCCGAAAGGTCAATTCGAGAGGAGTGTTTATGCAGTGAGTGGATTGTGATCTTTTCTGTTCCTATCACTCGAATCCCTCCCTTAGAAAGGCTTCGGTGCAGAAACTCCGGGCATCCAAGAAGAGCTTGAGAAGTTTTTCAATGACTTTGGAAGAGCCAACGCTGTGAGAATGAGGCGGATAGATAGCACGAAGGAGTTCAAGGTAAGCATATGCACATTGGTTAAGAATAACTTTCTGAACATTATTTAGGGCTCGGTCTTTGTAGAGTTTGCCGATTTCTCAACGGTCGAGAAGTTCCTCAAGGCAGACCCGAAACCGCAATGGAAAGGAGAGGAGTTGTTAACCATGTCCAAGTGCGCTCGCAAAAACTATCTTCCCTATCCATCGCTCACACCAATCCAGGGAAGCATACTGTGAAATGAAGATCAAAGAGAAGGGGCTCACAGGGAAATCAGCTGCCATCCGCCGGGACAGCTTGGTTCGCCCGAGCGGCAGAGGCTTCAATGCGTTCCAAGAAATGAACAAGGAGAAGAACAAAGGCAAAGAGGGTGCAGCAGACAAACCCAAACCTGAAATCTGGCTAGAGTTCATGGGCACGAAGCTCCGTGTCCTGGAGGAGGATGGTGGGAGTGTTCAGGCAGAGGACGTGCCCTACGTGAAAGGCGCGACGCTGAAATTCACCGGGTGCGGTGGGAATGCCTCGTTCAAGGATCTTAAAGTACGCATAACCTCTGGTATCTCGAATCTGCTCTAACAACCTATATAGGATCCGCTTCGTGAGCACTTTGGGCGCGTGCCGTTCATAGAATACCAAAAGGGGGCAGATGACGGTCTCGTCGGTTTCGACAAATCTCTTACGGAAGAAGACATCGCCTTTGTGAAGGAGCACATAAAAACCGTCAATGATCAGCAAGTATCTTGGACACTGCTAGAAGGTCCTCATCCCTTTACATTTTCCTGGAAGTCAATGCTTATTTACGCGTCCTTGCAGAGGAGGAAGAGAAGACCCACCAGATCAACAGGGCGCAGTTCGCAGCGCGGCAAGCGGTAATCCGCTCTCAAGATGGAGGCAACGGCGGCGGTCGCGGTGGTGGTCGGGGCGGGCGCGGTGGCCGTGGTGGGCGTGGCAGTGACCGAGGGGGTCGTGGTCGCGGACGGGGACGCGGACGGGGCGGAGGCGGGGATAGGCGGGGAGGCAGGGCCGACAAGAAGCCTGATGCAGAGGCCACCGCAGCCTCCGAGGTCCAACAAGCTGGAGAGAAGCGCAAGCGAGCTGTCGAGCCTGCGGGCGCAGCGGACACTGGCCTCCGAGGCCAGGCGGTGCCCATGATCCAAAGCATAAAAAAGGCGAAAGTCGACGGAGATACTGCGCCATAGTCGGCGCACTGATCTCGAGCATGTAAGTGGGTACTGAGTCTGCTGTATCTGTACGAGTGTACCGTGTTTGTGTTAATATCATTGCAATCCGCGACTCAACCATCACGCAATATTAATCCCGGCGGGGAACACATTATGATACAACGATTATGTGTAGGATCGCTCAAGGAGCGTAAGGTACTATGGGGAACCAGCGAGTGTGAGTATGCATTATAAGTGCTATTGTAGTTGTGTAGCAGGCCTCTGATAACACAGAGATTCAAGCGCATCATCTCGAAAGAGTCCTGGAGATCAATAAACTGCCGGTGACTATACATATGAGCGCAGCCATGCTGGGCAACGCCTGCGACATGCCAAACGCTGAGCTGCGGATGGTGCCTCTGCTCGTGCTTCCGTAGTGTAGGGCGAACGCCTTGTGCCCGTTCGATGTCGCCAACACAGATGCATCCACATTAGCGGTATTGTGCGCCTTTGTGTGGAGGGTGGTAGGGAAGGTCTGGGTCGGTCCGCCATCGGACTCGGTGAGGGCGTCATCTGAGAGGAAGACGAGCGCAAAGGAGGGAGCGGGCACGGTCACTTGGCAAGTGCCACCGTTGCATGCAACTGTCTTGATGTCTTGGTCACCGGTAAGTCTACCATCGGAACCAAAATTTCCACCGAACGTCTAAGAATAGGTGTTAGTAGAGAAGCGGAATGGGACAGTATGCACTTGCCTGGCCAGCCCAGGTATAGTTGCCTTTCTGCGAAACGGATGCTGCCGAGAGATATCTGTACAACGAGATTAGCACGACAGCTTGAAGCATAAACATGGCGTACATACTTGACCTTAACCTGTGCTGGGGTTGTGCTACCAATCGAAATAGTCGCAGTGTATGAGCTAGCACCGGATGGGTCCGTGATGAAGTTGAACAGCGCGATCCGGACAGGCTGTCCATTCTCATATACAGCATACGCAGGCGTGAATTCGTTGCCTCCATTGGCATTTAGATCGATAATCTGCGCCTTTCCGGAGGCTCCGAGGGTCTCAGCGACCACAAGTGCAGAGTAGTACTATAATGAAAACCATTCAGTCAGCGGACGACATAACGGCTTCGATATAGGCGGGATTTACGATTGGTCCGATTGTCCATTGGTGGAAGTCAGACTGGTTGGTGGGTGGCGCTGTTGAGAGATAAGTATTTCAAGATAATCCAATATAGATTATGCATACGTGTGAAGGGCTGAGCAAAAACAAGCTGTGAGCATCATATTGGCAGAAGAAACTCGCCAGAATACTCACATTATAAAAGACGCTCTGTCCACCGACATGGAACAGAGCTCCCGTGAAATTGCTATATGCCATCTGCAGGCCGTAATCTGCGCCCCACAGCGCTGCTCCGAACGCATCGCTGATCCCCGCGAAGCCACCGCATGACGCAGTGTTCGTCTCGAACATAATGAATGGCTTCGAGAGCGTCTGTGCATACGCTGTGGAGCCAAGATACGGCGCGACTATATTCTTGCCCGAAGTGTGGTTGAGAAAGTCGGGGAAAGCAGTCTGTGGATCAACGGGTGCCCCAATGCCAAAGGTTGCTGCGCAGTTGTCTGTCGGATAACTTCCAGAGTCTTATAAGAATGCGATAGAAAAGAAGAAAAGCAGATAGAATGTAGGACATACTGTTCGACGGCTAGAGCGGAGAGACTGGAGCTGTACGTCGTCGCGAATCCGGTGTCCCACACCGACTCAGGCGTCCACGTCCCGGCGAGATTGGGGCCAATCAGCATGTTGCGGTTTTGTACATTAGGGTCCGCAGCGAGAGCTTGGACCATGAGGCCAAAATCAGAGGTATAGCCCGCTGGATCGTAGTTCTATGAAAGGGGAATGGGTAAGACTTAGGAGAAGAATTGACGTTAGAGAAGACATACCGCGTCGCGATGGCCGTGCCGGGAGTATAAATCGGGTTCGTTACCCACTTGGAGGCCGATGAGCTTGTTGCCGAGTATTGCCTGGCCCACTTCGGCAATTTGAAGGCGGAAGTTGGAAGTGTCATTGAACGGAAGACCTGTGAGGCAAACGATGGATATCCAAATAAGTCTATAGGTCATGCTTACTCACCTAGGTACCATTTGACGTTAGTGAGATCAGAGATATTGCTCATCATTGACAGGATATCGCGGTTGTAAACCAAAGGAGGGGTGGCGGTCTAGGGACAATGGAATGAGATGTCAAACCGAAATGCATGGAGAATAAACTGACTGGGTTCTGCGAGTTCCCATAATCTTTTGTAAGATCAGCACCATTGGGGATAGGGTAGTCCACCAACGACGCAGTCTCTTGTGTATTGCCACCCACTCGGACATGGACCTCTCCACCTCGCGCAACCAGGTTCGCCATTAAATTCAGGAAAGGGACTTGCAGCAAGGTACTATAAGAGGAATTATTCATTGTCCTCACCATTTTGTTTATCACTAACCTGTTCTTGCCGACTAAGTGAAGTGGTCAGTGAGCTTGCGATCACGTGATCGATGGTGTGAATGATACGTACGAACTTGATTTGCCACGGAGAACTCGACTGAAAACCCAAAGAACGAGCCAGGCAGCGGAATAGATAGCCCTGGTACAGCACCAGTCTGTAGCTGGATGTCGAAGTTTCCCGGTGCTGGACTGGGCACTGGAGGTGGATTGAGAACAGTGGGGTTGTAGGCAGCTGCTCCTGTATATGCGGCAGCGGCGTTACTTGAGGTTGCACTTGCTGTGAGAGGCACTTGAACACCCGTGCCCCATACTGTAACACCTGCGTTTGCGACGCCGAAAAGGACTGGAATAAAAGAGCGGACGTGTTGGAAGCGCATTGAGAGAAAAGAAACTAGAGACAAATCGGATTAGCACAATTGGAGGAGATGAGGGAGATGGCACGCACAGCGCTTTCCAGCAACAGGAAAATGACTGAAGGAAAGAGAGAATGAAGCAGAAGACACCGTCGGCTGGCCTCTAATGTCATAGCGCCTTTACATAATAAGAGCTACTTGGCGCTTGGCGCGACAACCTACCCTGTTATGATCATTCCAGGCCGCTCTATGGCAGCGAGAATCCCATAAACCCTGGAGCAACCCTCAAATCCATTAGATGGATTGGCGGCGACTTGGGTGAGATATTGGTCGGGAGGGAAGTACAGGCCACGCGCTCGAGTGCACGAAATCCCTGGCCTGTTTGGGCGCACAAGTGCAACGCTCGCTAGCGGCTGGCGAGCGGCATCGGCAAATCATATGATTCAAGGTTGTGAACATATTTGCTCAATCTCCAAGCAAACTATAGCGCTTTGCTTATTGTTGACCAAGAAGAACAAATCCTTCGCAAACTTTGTCGGGCTTTTGCTTTTTAGTCGCAATTCCAAGTCTTCACCAAAATCAGTCGAGCACAATTCAACACGGGTAGGGTACATACTGCGATTCGTAACCCAAGGCATCTAGCTACATTGATACCTTGAATCATGAGAGTCAGATTTTGATCAGGTTGAAGAAATGTTCCTTGTACCCTGATGTCATCATTGTCTCCCGCACAATAACAGATGAGTATTGAAGAGATTCACTGGCGCTTTCAACATCCTTGACTCTGGTAGTGTAGACTGCTGATGCGTGTCCGAGTCGATGCAGACTCGGAAGGCAAGTTGCAAGAGCAAGCAAGGATTCTCACGGCATGATTGTTTGTTTACGCGTGTTGATTATTCACAATACCCAATATGCGAGTGATCATGTGCACTGGTATCGGTGATTTCTATGCAGGCGATGCTTCGATCTCGTTGTAAATTTCTTAGCAAATCGAGGCGCTGAGAAACCCTGGGCTAGAGGCCACATCGAGAGAGTGCCTACCTGCTGTAACAATTAACGATCAATGCTTTCGAAATCAACTGAGCGCAACGGACTAGTGAACATCACCTAGAAATTCCCCTCTGTACATAAGGAAAGAGTCAGAATTAGTCAAGGCAATTCCATATAGGGTCTACGACCATCGTTTGAAGCACAATTTATACTTGTACAACAGAAGCATATCCAAAGTTGGAGCCCTCTAGTCCCCTCGCTATCAGTGTGAACTGCTGAGCGGCGTCGCGTGTTCGTTTAACAGTGCGTGCACTAGAGGACAAGTCAGATTTCGTCAATGTTATGCGTGCCTATTACTCACCCTGCCAAAGATTTGACGAGTTTGTTTTTGGCATCTGCGTCAGCTCTTGATGGCACAAAGTCGTCCTAACATAGACGTTAGGTTGGATGGCGTCTAACTCACGAAATACCCACAGCGAATAGAATATCTTGCATCCATGCACGGCTATCGGCAGGACAACGAAGCAGAAGGGTAGATAGAAGTTCGATCAGATTAGGCACTACTGATCGCGGTGCTGTTCCTGCAAATCCACAGAGTATCGCCTTCATCATCGGGCGCCCGTGAGCCTCTATGAAGGGGTTTTTGGCGCTCTCAAGCTCCTCGCTGGCAAACGCTTTATTGATCAAGGAACCCTGCATGCATCAAAATCTGAGCATTGTCAAACATGTTATGACTCGATCGTAGATACGTACCAAAAATGTGCATGCTGAAACCAACGAATATCGTTCCTGCAATGCCAAAGACCCAATAGCACATTGCATCAAGCCAAGAAAAAGCTCCGAGTTAATGCGAAACAAAGCTTCGACAAAGTCTCTAGCAAGCTATGTGTCTTCCAGTCAGACAAACGTTGAAGGACTGGTTTGAATGTGGCTCACATTGTCCATGCAACTAAAGAATGCCTGGACGATATCAGGATTCTGGGAAATAGATATTAGCCAATGTGCTTCTAATGTGCTGCGCAAAATGCCTACCGCTTCCATGGCACCGGGCTGACTGAGAACAGTCAATGTTGTCTGTAATAAACTTGGTAACACGTTGGCTAGTATGTTCTGCGAGTCCGGATTTCGAACCATCTTGAGCGTCGAAAGGTCGAGCGTAGGTTTGGCCAATTGCACAATGAGCATACCGGCAAGTGTCAACCACACGGCGGTGAGCTGACGCTGAGCGGCTAGACAGACTTGTTCGAGCAGCGGCCCAGCCGGCAGGGTGATCAAGGTGATGTCAACCGGAAGAGCAGTTATTGATTTGGTCAAGTCACTGACAGCCTGTAAATCGTATTGGTCAGTGACAGAGCCAATGCAAGTGAGACAAAACTTACGTCGCTAACGCCAGCATCTGTAGACCATAGATCAAGAGTCGCGCTGATGCCTGAGAATATGCCCTCGCGTAGTTTGACCATACGAGGATCTGCACGTGCTCGATCCATCTTGCCGTTCTCCAGCTGCTCTGTAGGTGACTCGTCGAAAAACAGCGAGTCAGCTGTGCGGGTGAGGCCTTTAGCCACACCGCTGAGGGTTTGCAATTGGGTAATTGCCACAGCTTTGGCGTCCTCTGGTGCCTGATTCGGTTGTCGGTATCCATATAAGCGACCAAGTTCGCTAGACGTTGCGACTAACCTGTGCGGATGATTGAATAGCCTGAGCCAGAGTACCGATTATTGGTATTACGATGGCCTTTGTAGGGTTACATAAGCAGAGAGCATGACAGTACGATCATGGCGCTCACCTCGACTGGAGGCATCTCCTCATCTGGTGATAGAGCTTGTATCACGCTGGCGATTGACTGCAATACTTTCATCTTCTCCGTATCCTTTGCAAAGTTAGTCGAAGCCCACTGCATAGGTAGTAGTTCCTAAAAGAGACGTACGGGAACGCCCGTCAGGCCAGCATGGAGTTCAGCGAAGGCCCCAATATGAGGCGCTAAAGCAGTACGATTTGCGTCGCAGAGGTCTCGAAGAGCGTTCGCAGCTTGCAAGCACAGTGATGTCTCCGGAAGGGCGGTCACCACGAAGTTGATTGAGTTCATCAGCAGAGATTGTGACGTTGCCGGCTTTCCATCATTGGATTGAGTGGTGAACCAAGATGCGTAGGTGCCTAGGTAGACATTGAGTTTTAGTGCGATTTGTCTGGACATATACACTGACCAATAAGACCAAGCGTGGTCCGGCGTACGCGATCACTGCCGGAATTTGGAAGCATACCCAGTATCTCTGAGCTGAACAATCGCGCAAGATGGGGTGAGTCCTCTACGGGAACAGCTTCTTGAATAGACATGATGCAGTGGATAGTGGATTCAACTTCCTGAGGTTTCCTTGATTTCAAAAGCGAGTGCAAAAGCAAGATCAAATGTACGAACCTCCCACCCATCGAATGGTTGTTTACTCTTCAAACGTTCCGAAAGATCATTCAGGTAATACCCAAGCATGTCTTCACGGAGAATGTAAAACCTAGATGATGGTGAGATTGCTGAGTGCCTGAATTGACTCTGATCCTCACGCGTTGATCAATGTATCCCCTACGTCTCTTCGATAACTACTCTGTGGTCAGCCACAGCACAGATATATCGACAGCGTGCGTACACTTGAAACTTTTCTCGCTGATCTGACATAACACAGAGTAACTGGATCAGCAAGCGCGGCATTTAAGGAAGCGAATAGCAACGCACCCTTCGCCCATCCATTGAGATCAGTCGCCGGAGGCCATGTCACCTTGCGTCTCAGTGTTTGTACCAGCTCACTGTAAACAGCCTTAGCTACCACCTCGTGCTGCTTTTCCTTATCTGTCTCCTCGTCCAGCAATGGTCTGCCCTGGCCGGGCTCTTCTTCGTCTTCCTCGACGGTGTAGTCGACACTCCACAAAGCCTCTTGGAATAGATACCAAAACCCGAGCGTCATCTCACTCTCTTCTTCGTCCACACCATAGTAACCAGGAAGAGATGTATAAGCCAATATCAGTCTCAAAAACGTCTGGACCAATTGTGCTTTTGTTTTGGAAGAATTCATGGGTGATGTAGCCGTTGCCAGGTTGGAGGCGAGATACGATGTTGAATGATCCCCGATCGCGATTATGAGCTTGCATAGCGAATGGGAAACGCCGTCGACAAATCCGCCTGTGAAACCTTGTCAGCAAGTGTATATTTTACCAATGACATTCGAACTGACTGTTGAGCATCCCGTCAACTATACCCCTCGCCCATGTGTCTAGCCATATCAACAGAGGCTCTGTCAAAGTCTTACTCCCAGAGCCATCCGACATCGCTGATTTTGACATAACCTCTTGTAGCGCGTCTGAGGCAGGCACAAAGATAGCTTCGTCGAACTCATTTCGTGAAGGCACCAGTAAGGATATAAGAAGGGGAATGAGGGGTGTCAGGTCGCTGAGACCTTAGTTAGAACTGCAAATTGGATCATATCTAAATCTCACTTGGCAGGAAGCATAGGCATCCAAGCTATTAAACATTTGAGTGCAGAGTCAAGCTGTCGTGGTGATAGTGTTTCTCTAGATTGGGATATTGAAGTTGTGATAGCTTGTACAACCATGGGTATTGCGTCGGAGAGTGATTGCATCATTTGTGCTCTGCATTGCTGGATTTAGCTGAGCAGGGCGCGTCAGAACATCACTCACTTGTTGATAGCTAGTAGATCGGAAGTTTCCACCTCTTCTGCAACGATCGACAGGAAATCTAGTAAATGCTCTGTTGACACCCCTCGGCCAGAGAGCAGCGTAATGCACATAAGTATCCAATCAGGCCATTGAGTGGGACGCGTCGGGACAAGTTTCAGTGCCAACGAGGTGAGCTGCGGCATATATGGTAAGTTACTTTCGGCATTCCTCGTAGAGAAACTCACTGCAACGAAAAGTTTGCGAAGGATGACTTTGCTATGCCCGGCCAGTGAAGAGTGGGCGGTAAGATCTAAAATCAGATCGCGCAATGACAAGGCACGGTCTGGAGGAAATGCATCCCTGGATGGTAGTTTTGTTATCAACATGCGGCCTGATCATGTTATAAAATACTCACCAGTCCCTAGCAATCTTGACCTGCGCAGTATGTGCCCCGAAGAATTGCACGTTCGGGTCTTGGTGATCGAGAAATGGTATGACCAGCCCCCATGCCTCCGGTCTTCGTTGCATCTCAAGCAGTTCTTGCTGCAACCTCCGCTGGTCATCGACTGTTTGACCTGGAATGTACGTTTGTTGAATTAACTGATCGGGTCTTCAGTGTCGAGCTACGCGCGAAAGCAGTCGGGTCTGACCTGACAAGCGCGTTCGACATCATAAGGCGATAGTTGGGGCAGGAAGCTCGCGGTAGCCATGGCTTGCCTCGGACACGAGGTCTTGTATATGGGTGCTTGTAGATGCAAAGGCGGCGAGATTGGTGGTGGAGGACGGAAGCTTAGCGCCCACCACCATCAACGCGTCCGACAACCTGACGTGCTCCTGAGTCCTGCCATGCATGACCCAAATTCGAGTGCGACTTTGAACGATCCTGCGCTCCATCCATGGTGCTCTTGCTCTAGGCCCTTGAACAGTAGACATAGCTTCATCACGGAAGACTGAAGGCACTGCTTAATTTTGTGTTTCTCCTCAGCCATCGATCAGAAGACAGGCCGACGGAAACAAAAGTATGGCGAAATGGAAATATCTACAAACACCTCCCGGGAAAATAGCATGCAATTTCTTTCACGCTTTCGGATTTAGAGCCAATGTATCGAAATCTACTTTGTACAGAACAAGTACTTCAAGAATTCGATCAGAATACGTTTGCATAGGTATCTCAGACCTGGAACGCATTCTCGCAGTGACGGGTTCAAGGCAACCGCGGCCCACGAGCCACTTGTTTGCGAGCTCATGAGTTTGTCACTTGGTCTGAGGTCAACCAGTTGACCTTGAACTCTTGAGTGTGAGGTAATTCTGCATGTCGCGATTCCCCGTTGGCGCTTTCCTCCATGTTCCATGTCTTCAACATTGACCTGTCGATGTTTCCAACGTCCCGGGATCCCCACATCCCGAGGTCGTGCTCAGAGTCAGAGTCCTCCGATTTTGATATCAGAGAGCTTCGAACATCGAACCTTTCAGGCATCAAATCATCGTCTGTTAAAGAGCGAAAGGGATTGTCATTCTGGCTTCCAAAAGATGATGCTGTTCGAGCCCGCGACGCTGGAATGGAGTCTCGATGCTCCCGAGTGATAATAGATGCCATTGCCAGTTCTGTAGGATATAAGATTTGGCCTGGGTAGGCCAATTCCGCAGACTCCGTTGGTATCTGAGACGCAGCCCAAACTCCAGTCTTGCCACCTCCATATGATCTGGTGGACCGCATATCCTCATCATATCCCGCAGCACCATGAGCAGATATGCTTGTCGCAGCGGTTTCAGCCAAGATTGAAGGCTGCTCAAATCGTCGATGAGAAATTCTGCTGGCTTGCGAAAGACGTCGGGAATAGTGTGCCATTACCGCATCTGATGTGCTGGCCATAAAGTGACTTTGGGATATCGGCAGGTTCTGATACGACCCAGTACTCAATGGGAGAGTTTCGCCAGGATAACCGGCCAGAGAAGCACTCGTGACTAAGCCTTCACTCCCTCCGCCACCGGAGTCAGCGAGAGTAAACGGCATCATACTGGAGAACGAAGGATTTCTGTCGACAATGGCAGCGGGAAGGAAACAAACATTCATGTAGTCGTCCACGCGCTGGCCTTCATACATCTCCCTCGGAGGGCTTCCGCGGAGACTTGGCTCCACCTCCAAGAATGGTTGGCTCTTCTTTGACTTCCGGATGGCAAATGCGTATCGCACGACGGCAGCGGAAACGGCGACGATGACCAAAACTCCGATAACGATGATAACAGGAAAGACGGGTGAATGCATGTACTGATTCATTAGAGATCCTGTAGTCGAGTGAACGATGGCGTTGGCAGTCTGTGTAATCGTTGCTGAGGTTGAAGAGAGTGAAGATGGGTCTAACATAGCGCTCGTGTCACCTTCCAGACCTCGAGTAGTGGTAGGCGTAGGCGTGGCAGTAGATACTGGTGATGCTTGCGACGATCTTGTGCCTTTGGAACTACTTTGCATCGATGGAGTCTGGGAAGAGGATTTTGGTGACAAAGAGGAGTTCTTCAATTCCCCTCCATGGTTGTTTTGATTCGTAAGAGACATTGAAGCAATATGCGAGGCGGGTGTGGGAGAAGCGGCTCCTGTTGTGGGGGGCGTGGACGTGACTGGCTGGTTGACACTCGATAAAATGCTCTGTGTATCAGACGGAAATATCACGCTCGAGATATGAATGTGGCTGCTGTGACGCTGTTCAGAGGAGCTTGGCTTCGCTGGCGCAGATACCGGCGTAACGATGCCGCTGGGCAAGCCAGACGCGAACACACCTTCAGGGAGAGGTCTTGCGGCCTGGATTGCTTGTGCACCCTGAATTATTGTCGCTTGTCCCTCAGGCCCCATCACAAATATTGGGTCAGCCTCGTAGTGGACACCGTGGTCCCGCCGAATAGGAGAGGCCGGCATGGTTGAACGGAAGCGGGGGATAGTGCGAATCAAGCAATGCGCGCCAGGCGAATTTCAAAGCAATTGGATAGCAAACTACCAGAGCAATAGGGATTGAAATGCAGAAAACAGATGATAGTCGAGAAGAGAAGCTTAAGAGTGTCCGGACAAACTACAGACCTTGGATAGTCAGCCAACGTCAGTCCTATGACTGGGCGCTCCCCCCCCCACAAAGCGGCGTGGGAAAAATTCCGTCGCTTCAACTTGCAGTTGCTCGTCGTACTCAACTTTCGGGCACGACAACGTTGAAGATCACACGGAGCGACCAGTGCACTTAGTATTCACTGCCGCCAACCACACTCATGACCTCTAAAATACCCAAAGCGCGCCATGCAGTGGCAATAAAGTCCCCCGAGCCTACCCTTCTTACCCTGGAGGATGCGTACAAGTCCATGAACACAATGGGTGGTCCAGCTCTTTCTCTTGGAGAGTTCGGACGGTTGTATCAAGGTTCTTTTGGAGAAGCTTTGTCCTACACTCTAGACGGTCTCCGAGGAAGACAGAGATCCGTCATGGGGCGACACCAGATTCAATTGTGAGCATGATCCTACATATACATAATTGGCACGTTGATTTAAAAGGGAGTGAAGATTGCTTGATGATGCGAGCTCGAAGAACAAGACCTTCAATACAGAAATGGAAGCTTTGAATAGCGGAGAAATATCCGCGAAATCACGCTTCGAGAACGCAAAACAGAGTGTAAAAACGACGCGAAACCAATTGGAGGAGAAAATCACATTTCTTGCTACATCTGGTACGTGCCTTGGCCATACGAGCTTTCACAGGCCTCACGTATTCAGAACGTGAGATCAGCGATTTGCAGGTTTCCATCGATAGGAAGAAACGTACCAATTTTCTTTTACACGTGTTGGAGGAAAAGGAGAAAATAAGGCTTAGTCGGTTTCAGGAAATTGCGAAGCTCATCGAGGCTTTGAAGTTTGTGATTTCATGGTGCGAATTTTGGCTCAGTCGTTTCTTAAGTACTCTATCAGGATGCGAGCAACAGAACGCGGGGCTCGATTGGCAGAACAACCAACACTACCGGATCTCCAACAATCAATCTCTGTTTGCCCTTCGGCTCAGAACACTCTTGACACTCTCGCGGTACATAATTTCGGATCTATGTGTCTTCTACACTCACAAAAGGACAGAGCATCCATGCACATCACATTTATTTGAACGGTCTGGCCTCTCAGTCCTGTAATGACAGCCCTGGTGACTTGGAGCTGCGCCTGCGCCATATCATCGTGCAAAAGGCTGGAAGTGGGGCCGCGGAGGAGGAGTTATCAGCTTGCGGGTAAGTTGGCAACGTTAACTGAGGCTTCTTCAAACTAATATGTGGGTAGCGACGCATTGATTTCATCTGCGCAGATTGCTGCTCGGAAAAAATTGTCGTTTACTCCGAAGGCGAGTGATCGTGACATCGATTTGGATGCTCTTTCCGATCGCATCGTATGTTGCCCATTGCATCTTGTGCGATCATCTGGAATTGATGTCAAAACAACAAGAATTCTAAAACGCGCGAATTGCAAGAGCTCTCTGACCGCTCAATCGCTATTGGCTATCTCTCGAAGCAATACATTGACAACGTGAACCACCTCCTACCATGATGCCCGTTCTACTCTTTCTGAAGCTATCCAGATTTCTGAATTTCGTGACTTAAATTCGCACGCATTGAAGCAAAGTCTTGAGGGAAATGCGTTCCAAGTGAAAGGGTATCTTGCCGTTCTGAAGTGGCTCATAAACAACGCTGCTTCGCCCAAGAGTTCAGGTGGAGATGCTGACATCCAAGAGGCACTTGGTATCAAGGGCAGAGTGCAAGAGGCGTGGCTTGTGTCAGAGATAGAACGGCGTGTAGAGACAGGTCAGCAAGTTCCGTATCATGAAAGCGCTTCTCTTATTATTCGAGCAGCTCGACACCAGGAAATGAAATCGGAAAACTTGAATATTGCCTTCGATGACAATGGTGACAATGACGTGAAGACTCTCATTCGTAAGTGCTCCACACGCTGTAACCTCGGTATATGTGAACAAATGTAAAACAGGCGATTATGATGCTAGTGAAAAGGAACACCACGACAAAGCTTTCAGTCTATTGAGCAGAAAGTCGGCGAAGATTAAAAACACACTCGTTTCTGACATCGAAACACTCATCAAGGAGGCAGAAGCTATCACCCACCTGAGCACGTGAGAACACGTCAGAGCATCACTGGCGGCGCCTGGGCACCTTCTCCCGATGCAATAAGCCTCCGGATGGGACGTTTCCGCGAATCGCGGCAACAAATCAAGACGGGGGTCCGCAGTAGCTGCTTTATCACAGTAGAACTCTGCAGGGCAGCTGAATTCCTGCTACACTGATTGGAACAACAACAGAGCGTATGTTGACGTTTTCCCAGTAACCAGTGTCATAGACCTATGCAAAGTGCCACCCACAAGACCTGCCAAGTGCACCGACCTCTGGCGATTAACCGGCATTGCTATCGGTGATTCTGTCTACTTTATAACCCTTTTCTGCGAATCTCCGAAAACGTTAAATCCGGACCGCCAATAATTCCCGAAACCTCTTGGCTCCATCAATGTCACTCGTCATTGATGCATTATCTTGGCATTTCCAAAATGCTCAGGAGTGCAAACCTTATGCTGACCCCTAGGCCTTTGATGCTTCCAACTTCTTCGGGG
Source organism: Athelia sp. TMB (assembly GCA_014898675.1). NCBI lineage: Eukaryota > Fungi > Basidiomycota > Agaricomycetes > Atheliales > Atheliaceae > Athelia > Athelia sp. TMB. Next base: position 1,408 of record JACXVL010000072.1, on the reverse strand, counting down.
TGCGATCGCGCATCCAAACTGGTCACAAGGCAGGGCTATGTGCCATCAATTTCGTCCGCGGTCAGGTGCTCGTACTATGTCGAACAATGGGACTTTCCTTGGTGATGAGTACATATATTTGCGGGCAACCTCTAGAGCGCAGATCATCGTTGCCGAGAGACCTGCTGAAGTTGGGACAGTATACGCAGCAGCCAATAGCTCTGCGTCAGCAGCTATGTTATCGGGTCATGAAAACTCAGCCTGAACACTTCTACTCACTCCCTTGCCAGGGCACCAGACAGAATGGCGGGCCGTTGCGCAGCATCATGTGCCGATGATGCGGATTATTCGCGGATAGGTCATTGTGAGACTTACAGGGAACGGTGGCATGTCAATGAGTCCACTCCTCGATGCCGCTCCTCGGAGCCTTGCACTTCTGCCACGCCGTAGCGTCGGCTGCTCCGCTCTGTCAATTCGCAGCGGCCCGGCTACGAACCGCAACACTCATCGCGTCACCCACATCCAAGGTATAAAGCATACATCGAACAACACGAATCCTCACAACGCTTCCACCTTGCTCCCAAAAATCAAGAGCTCTATCTCATCATGTTCAACCAAAAGACTCATCTCGCACTTCTCGCACTTACCGCTGCAGCGTTCGCATTCCCAACGCAGAACGAGACCGCCAAACCTCGCAAGGTCGGCAAGCGCTGCACTGGCACGATCAATTCAGCCGCATCAGTCGCAGCAGCTGTTGAATGCACAACTATTATAATTGGTAATTCCAGTTCCTTAGGTCGGAATGATGAACTTGTAGTCTTATTGTGTGTCCTCAGATGCCTTTACTATGACGGAGGGAGGTAAGCGTCACATCGCGCAAGATGCCTATCGCCCGATTAACGCGCGCTGCAGTGACTTTGGAGATTGATGCTCCCGACGGCGCAACCATTACTATGTTTGTGCGGCATGCTGCTATCTACGGGTCAGTAACTAACGCCTTTCTATAGGGCGGGTGATATCAGCTTTCCATACTACGTAAGTAGAATCGATTACTTTCGTGTTTTCATCTTGCTTAAATTATTGCCTATACAGCAATGGGCTGGCCCTCTTATGATCGTCAAGGGTGACAGCGTCACTTTTGTACGCGTATTCCGCTTCCGCCTATGTGGTATATGGCTGACTTAATTCTGCGCAAAGAATGGAGCTGGATATTCACTCATGGGTAATGGAGACCAATACTGGGTCAGTGGCCCTCTTCCTTAAACGGACGACCCTTTTTAAGTAAACTTATCTGAGCCTCCTTTCATTTAGGATGGCGACGGCACTAGCGGCGGCAAGACGAAGCCCGCTCCTCTCTTGCGCATCAATCACAGCGGTACCTTCAAGGACACTGTCATTAAGAATGCGCCCGCTCGTAGCATTGCCGTCG
>JACXVL010000719.1:0-24096 GCA_014898675.1 Athelia sp. TMB | reverse complement strand
CATGGAAAGAACCTCGTTGGGGAAATTCGAGGTGGGCGCGTCCAAGTTGTACAGAAGGTTGTGTTCCAGCTCGGCGGCCTTTCTTTGCGCGTCGAGGGCTTCTAGCTGAAGAATCAGCTTGTGCCTCTCGTTCGCAATCTCATCGAGACGTTTTGCCCAGAACTGGACGCGACGTTGCCGATCACCATTGACCTGCCGCATAACAGTCTAGGAAAGTAGGTGAGCGGAAGAGGTACTTGGGTATACAGTTCGTTGGCATGCATACCGGAATAGAGAGTTGTATGCTAGAAGAGCCTGAGGCTTGACTTTCAGCTACTTGCAGTTGTCAGCGACGAAAGGGAAAAAAAGAAAGGCGACTACTGAGTCCGAGGCGCGTCGACGCGTCTCCACCACTGGCACAGGCTTGTCCATTACATTTGTTCCAACTGTTGCGACCATTTTACTTAAAGCTTTTACTCTCGCATTCCTCTCAGACGCTTATTTCTGCAAAACTGCCTGGCCAAAACTCAGTGACATCATTCTCTATGCTGATGAGCCACGTAGCATAAACACTTGGACCTCATGGTACCCCTAACTCAAACGCAAACATAGTCACGGCTGACGCGTCATTTACTCTTCAGACTTCTAGAGCTCAATATTCTGCTGCTCACCTGGATCGATCTATCGCGTATCACTGCAAGTCATCTGCCACCAGTGCCAATGCCCTAACCAACGTGATACTGTCACGAGGACATGCTCGAAGTTGTATAAAACCTGATGCTAAATTCTATCAACGAGCCTCCCCCTGCTTACCCTTTCACATTCTCCCATTTTGCTGAGGCGATTGCGCTCCTACTGTACCTTGGCTCTCCCCTATCTCTCCATGCACGTATTCTTATGCGGGTCTGATCTATTTCCACATCCTCGCCGAACGGGAATTTTATGCAATGGTTTTCTAGGCTGGAAGCAGCGCTTGCGGACATTGGCCACCCCCGTGTAAGGAGCTGAGACTGCGTGAGCGGGAGAGGCCGAACGTCCACGTTTCTCGCTGACACCGCTCAGAGTCAAGAGCGGGTCGGGGCTCTCTCCCGGGTCTCTCGCTGACTTCCCACCATAAACCGCCGACTCGATTTTTTGGCCCTTGTTGACATTCGGAATAGTGTGGAGGTGAAAGCGATGCAAGCCGGATGGTGCGTACACTATTCACAGGTGTCAGCGCTGCGCTGAATCCTGATCTATTCTCCCAGAACCTAGCCGAGGCGCAAACTGTCACACATCCCGTCGCGAATGATTACCGCCACTGGACTTCTCCATACGACGCGCTACGCCATCGAGAATCAGCTCAAGGCCGCAGAAGGTCTTGATTGTCAATGTCGACAGTGTCCAAGGTCCGCGCTCATCCGCGCCAGCTGTTCATCCCGAACACGTTCTCCGCCAGGAAGCGGAGCGGAATCCGTGACATCCCAGAGCGGACGTCATGCTCTCGGTGCACATCCGGGCACCAGCATGCCTTCCTGCACGCCACCGCCCGGCCAAGAAATGGAGAAAGGAGGTGTGGATTGACGGAAAACAGATCGCGGATCAACAGCCGAGTCCCTGTCCGCGGAAGGCTGCCCGCCACGGGCGATCCGCGCTGCCACGCCGGCTACGGTGAAAGCAGCTCGGGCTGCCACTTCGCCGTTCACGGATCACGGCTGCTCCGCGAGCATGCCAGTGGAACGCGGAAGGGCCGTCCAAAGGCTGCACCTGCAGGCTGGGGCGGTACGGCGCGCTCCGAAATGTGAAGGAGACTGTCGTGGGCACAGTGTTCCGCTCCCTTCCTCGCTAGCGCGCAGTTCCGACTCTCCCCAGCCGCAGCACGCCCGTGGTAGACAGCGAGGTGGCAAGCAAATAGATAGCCGGACGCGAGGCGGGTTGTTGAACAGCCTGGGACAGCGCCGCTGCTCGCGAAGCTGTCAAGAGGGCTGACACGCCTGCGTTCCGCGACCCTTTCGCGAAGCGACAGCCACGCCCTCAGGTTCGGCTTTCTCGGCCGCCCACAATGAACACGCAGATGCTGTGAGTGACTCTCCTCACTGAGTGGCAAGCAACAGAAGGACAGAAGAGAAGCGCGCCGCGCCGCTGAGCTGGCTGAGATAGGTGCCCGAGTGCGTGCCGTAGCCAGTCCTCAGTCGATATCTGTGATGCGGCTTGGTCTTGGTGTGACTGGCAAAATAGATAGATAGCCGGATGAAAAGCGGTTCATTGCACACCCGCCAGAAGGCTGCACTTGTACACATGTAACGCCGCTGGGAAACTGCCAGAGGGCTGTTTCGGGCTGCTGCGCGAATGCCACGGTCAAGACGAACGTGTCGCCGGTTCTGAACTTTCAAGTTCTGGGGTAGAGAATTCAGAACCATCGCACGCGCTCTACGATGTAGTACAGCGTACGATGGCTTTCACCGCCGTAACGGTACCGTTACCTTGTACTTAGAGACAGATCTGCGCTTGAGACGGCTTGCGATTAATACATCGGTGTCGAGCGAACAGGTCGAAAGTGCGCGAGGTGAAGGATTTGCTGTCGTGTACCTGCAGGAACCAGACGCAAACCGGGTCCACGGCTCAGGCTGCTCGAGTCTCGTCTGGCACGATGGTGTGAAGAAGCAGCCAACGCAAAACCCAACTGCAAAACCCAATGCGCGCAGGCAGATCTTCTCATGCCAAGTTGCGTGGCGTTTTGGATGCGGGTGGCGTGGCGGATGCGATGACGTCGTGCTGCCATTGACGCCCTCGGGCATAGCACTTACGCTGCCGCTGGAAGACGTCTCCTGCCAGTGGATGTACTCGCCTGCTTTGCGATGTCTCCCCTCCCTTGGACCTGTCAATAGTACGGCAGCGTGCGACTCGTCTGCCAGAATTCTACGTCTCGCGTTCTGGTTTCATCCTGCGCACGTCTCGCATTCTGGTTTCATCCTGCTCGGACCGGTATGCGCGCAGACTGGCGCGCGACCCTTTCGATTTCGTCCTGGCCCGCCTGGCTTGCTGTGCGGTGCATATACCGCCACCCTGGCCGCGCACCCCGGCGGGCAGGCTGCATTGAGCCGCGGACGATCTGCCATCTTCTGTCATGCCTTGCCTTGCATGGCAATCACTCGCGCTGTTTCCCCACGCAGCCAATCACGGCGGCCCACGCAGCGAGCTGAGCTGAGATGGACGCCGGACTGGGCCCGCTCAGGCGGTGTGCCGCGCGCCCGAGGTGGGCAGAGGTTGTTCTCGTCAGAAGCGGCGCGAGTTGCGCTTTTGGGGATCCTCGTCCGCCGACAATTGCAATGAGTCAGCCAGCCGATGCGCGAAGGGGCCTGCGCTGCGCAGGGATATCCCTGCGCGGCCCTGGCTGGCAGATCGATGTCATGTTTAATGTACATCTCTGATCTGCCTGCGCTGACATACGCGCGACGCAAAACTGTAACAGCCTCTGCTAACGCCGAAAAGAGCGAAACGAGCGAAAAGCGCCGATCGAAGCGCCAAACTGGGGGTCGAACGCGGTGGCAGGTTCTGATTGAGGCGATCGCACCCCGATCCTGCGCGCACAACCTAAAAGCCAAAGGCGGAAATGGCTCCTGGTCGCACGCGAAGCCACTGCGCACGCCTGTGATATCGAGTAAGCCGGGGGGCGCTGTGATTAGCAGACTGGCGCACACCGGGCCCGGCAAGCTATTTAATATGGCCTGCAGCTACCGCCCGCCTGGGCCCGCCTTCCCTCGCGGCAGCCTGATCCTCGATCCGCGGGACCCTGGGGACCCCGCACCGTGCCCACGCCCATCGCAAACGCCCCTCCCTGATTCTGGCACCGAATTCCTCCTCGCGTTCTCAGCATCGCGTTCCTCTGCCGCCGGCCCAGCCGCTGCGCCGATTTGCAATCGCTGCTTCCCCTCGCTTCGCATCGCCGTGACGCATGCGGGGCCCCGCACACGCGTGCATCCTGCAGCTGCCGATCGCAGCTCGCAGCTCGCAGACATGCATACAGACTGACTGAGCATTGGCCCTTTGCCGCGGAGAGTAATAGCCTTAGCCTCGTCTGCACACGTACGATATGCTCCGACCCCTGTCGAGCCTCGACTGCGCCACGGGCGTAGCGCGCGCGGGTCTAATGAGAATCCACCGCACGACTCGCCCAATCCATGGCCAAGTGCAGGGCCCTGCTTGATCCGCGCCGAAAGGCAGGTTGAAGCAGGTTGAGCACGCCTCGCGCAGGCTTGCATTGGTCCTAACCCCGCTGCACATCGCACTATTACTGAGATTAATTCTGCTGAGGCCAGCCCGTCCGCGTCCTTCGGCTCCGAGCGACCCCCCTGAGCGCTGAGCTGAGCCCTCGCTCTCTGAGCAGACCTCTGACTGACCTGAAAGCTGACGTGCGCTGATTGACGTGCGGGTGCATACTGCCCAGGCAACCCTGGTGGGAGCCCGCTGTCACCGCCACTTGTGTAATCCGAAGTTGAAGTCTGCACCATCCACCGTCCGAAAGCTGCCTGCTGTCCGAGTCCGCAGATCCTGCGGTTTTAGAATCATTACCGCCCAGCCATGCCTGACAGATCCAGAAATATCCTACATCAAAGACGCAGCGCAGAAGGACTCGCCTCTGCGCCCGCGTCTGAATCATGATCATGTGGCACCCAGCTGGGCTTCCCCAGGTCGCCACGGCGACACTCAAAACGTCTATTTCCCCGCACTCGCCTCGTGCAGCGATTGGGTGCTTGGAGGCTAGATACGCCCGCGCCTGCGATGGTGGCGGCGCCCGATAAATATCATCGAAAGACTGAAAGGACTGGGCTGTGCGAGCGCGGCAGCGGGTGGAGTGTGATTTCGAAATTCCGAGGCACATCGAGAGCAGTGGCAAGCCTAATTGGCAAAAGCGGGAGCCAAGAGCCCCGACTTGTAATAGAGCAGCAGAGACGAGACTAATCATATAATCGGCGTGCGTGTTGTACAGGTCTGGATACATAGCGGCCCAAAAACAGAGTGCAATAAAGAGGGTGCGATAGAAGTACACCGACGCGCGTCGTCGTTTTGGTGGCTCCCCTATAGGATAATTAGGCTCGAAAAACAAAACGGACCAAGAACCAGGCGGCGCTACGCCTGCACCTCCATCCCGCGCTCCTCCTCATACTCGAACTTGCGCACGCCCCCGCCCACGCGCCCGCGCCGCCCGCGCTCCTCCTCCTCGCCCGAGCCGCCCCCGCTCGAGCCCGCGGTCCCCGGGCGCGCGTCCATGCGCATCTCCTCGCTCTCGGGCATGCTCGGCAGCCCGTACCCGAAGCCCATCTGCAGGTGGTACTGCTGCGGCGGCGCGTGGTGCGGCGGCGTCGGCCGCGGGCTCTCGTTGCTCGTCGGCGTGTGCATGCCCTCCATCATCCCCAGCCCCAGCTCCTCCTCCTCCAGCCCCATCCCCACCAGCCCGCCAAAGTCGAGCGCCGCGCCCTCGCCCTCGCCGTGCGCGTGCCCGCAGGAGCGCAGCGCGCGCTCGAGCTCGCGGTTGCGCGTGGCCTGCGCGGCGACGAGCTGCTGCAGGTAGCGGATGTACTCGACGGACTTGCGCAGGATCATGCCCTTGTTCGCCTTCACCACGCCGTCCGCGCCGTCCTCCCCCGCGTCCTTGCGCTCCGCCGTCGGCGTCGCGGGCGGCAGCGCGACGCCCGCCGACGCGGACAGCGCGAGCGGGTCGTCCGCCGCGATCGGGGCTGCGTCCGCGAACACCACACCAATTAGCTTATAGCCTAGAAAGAGGGGGAGGGGGGCTCACCTGAGGGGTCGAGCATGCACTCGGGGATGAGCGTCGCGAGCTCGCTGATCTTCTCGTTGATATTGTCCCGCCGCCGCCGCTCGACGGCATTATGGCTCTCCCGCCTCCGCCGCCGCTTCTCGTTCGCGAGCAGCGCCTGCTTGCTCTCCTTGCTCGCGCCCGCGCCCGGGCTCGGCGGCTCCTTGCCGCCGACCTTGGCGGCGTCGAGCTGCGCGTGGTGCGCGTGGAAGAACGGGTTCGTGATGCTCTCGGGCGTGGGCAGGCTGTACTCGCCGCCCGCGCTGCCCGGCGGCATGAACCACCCGCTCGTCGTGCTGCTCAGGCTGTGCAGGCTCAGCGGGCTCACGGGCACGCCGCTGCCCGCCCCGCGGCCCGGGATCACGATCGCGCTTGGGCGTGTAGGCAGTGGCGGCGGCGAGGTCGACGATACACTGGGGGTGCGCCGCTCCCTGCGCGCGGTCCGTGTGGGGCCAGGCCCGTTGGATGGTGCACGGGAGCGGGAGCGGGACCGGGAGGTGCCGATGGGGGAGGGCGTGTGGCGCGTGCCGGCGGGGTAGGCGAAGCTGCTGGGGGCGACGGTGTCCGGCGCGGGCGGCGGCGGGCCGGGCGGGTTGGGGTCGAAGCGGAGCGACGAGTTGAGCGCGGGGAGCGTGCTGTTGAAGTGCGCGTGCTGCGCCTGGAAGTCGTGCAGGTGCTGCGGCGCGTGGTGGAGGCTGCTCGGCTGGCTGCCGAGGCTGCTGAGCGCGTCGGGGCGGTGCGCGGGGAGGGAAAAGTGCGCGGGGAAGGGCTGCTGCTGCTGATGCTGCTGGTGGGTGGTGTGCGCGGAGATGTCGAAGATGTTGTGCGTGGTGCGCGGGTAGCCGTCGGCGTACTCGTCTGCGGGCGGGCTCTGGGCGGGGCGGGGGCTGGTGGCGATGAGGCTGGCGAGCTCGTCGCCAAAGTCCATGTTGTCCTGGGGGTACTTGCGGAATGCGTCGGGGAGGGCGTAGCCGTGTGTGGAGTAGTGCTCTGCGCCGTTGGTGTACTGGGGCGGGGGACTCGGGCGGGGGGAGATGTTTGTGTGGAAGCCCTCCTGGCGGATCTGTGGCTTGTAGCTCGCAGAGGACGCGGGGAAGTACGACATGGGGGTTGGGGAAGGGGGGAGATGATGGCGGCGATGGGGCGAGGGGGCGAGGTCTTATTCTGATCTAAATCCGATATGGCGCTAGCCGGTGGCCGGGGTCCCAGGCACAACGTCATGGCCCGACAGACTGGATCGTCGCCTTCCCCACTCTCCCCGCATTCCATTTCCGTATCTGCTCCGGCCTGGTTACCTGCGTCCTGCCCCATCCAGCCCGCGAGGCCACTGATGCCCTGTGGGGCGCCGCGAACGGCCACCCCGCCGATTGGACGCTGCCCACCCGCAGCGAACGCACCGTCCCCTCCCAGCGGCCGCTGTCCCCGCTACACGACGCGATAAAATTTTTGGGTTTCAGCATCGCACACCCTTATTTTAAACCCCCCGGCCTGCGTCGATGCACCCGCAACCTTGACGCGCACCGTAATTGCCGGCGCGTACACACCACCCTGCCATTATCGCACCGCGCCCTGTACAAGCCTAACTCTGCCTGAGCGCGTCCCCATGGGACCAGTACGCACGGCCCCGACGCCCAGCGCTTTGCCACCACGGACAACCATCAATCACTCAGGGAGGCTCGTGGCGTCTAGGTTAGCGCAGATCAGTACGTACGCGCCGCATCAGGGTGTCGCTTTCGATTGGCAATTGGGCACTGACAGAAGGGGCTGGGATGGGCTGCGGCGGGTGCGAGGCGAGGCCTGGAGGCGGGTGGGTGATAGGCGTATATTAATTAAGAGGTCTCGCGCAAATGAAACAATGAATGCGCTGCGAGGGGACAAGTGCACTGGCAGCTCGAGCCAGATTAGCTCGTCCCATTGTGCCAAGTCGAACGCTGAATGGCACGATCGCCATATCCCCCGGCCCGACTCAATTAACGAACGCGCGACGCACGTGTACGCCGACGGAGGACGCGCGACGAAAATGGCAATCCGACCGTCGCACGGTTGAACGTTGACTCAGACCCTGCTCAGTTTCATCTTCATTTTCATATTCAAAAAAAAACGAGCCCCTGCGCCACCCCCACATCCTCCCCGCGATGCGCAGGTCTACCCTAGGCCTGCGGCACGCGGATCTGCGCTGCGCCTATCAAGTCCAGACTTCGCAGAAGCACCTTCTTCTTTCATTTACGCTTAAGCTTGACGCCACACCCTGCTTCCATCCCAGCCCAGGAACGCAATTTTAGCCTCAGAGTTTAACATGTACCCGTATGCCTGTCGGTTATGAGCGAGAGCTCGAGGGGATGGCGCGCGGGTGATTGATATATGTAGCGGTGTTCATTTAGATTGATATTGCTCGCATCTGCCCAACTCAGAAAGGCAAACCGAACGTCGAGAATGTCGGTCAGGCACGGAGATGCGTTGGTATTGATAGGGTACAGATGCCAGTCGAGATATGATAATTGTGATACTGCCCCCACCCGGCACACCGTGGCAGATCTGTCACGGCACAACCCCTCTACGCAGAGAACGAGGAGGATGGAGCAGGCACAGGCGGCAGATGTGCATGGCCGAGTCGGTATTCCCCACCTCAACAAAATATTTTTTGGCTTATGTTAGCTTGGGGGAGGGCATCTTGGAAAAAAGTCTTGGAAGTCCGTTTTCGCTACTCAGAAAGGCAAACCGGGCGTCGAGAATGGCCCAGTCAGGCACGGAGATGCATTGGTATTGATATTGTACAGATGCCAGGATCGAGACATGATAATTATAATACTGCCCCCACGCCGGGCACACCATGGACAGATCTGTCACGGCACAACCGCTCTGCTGTGCGGAGAACGAGGAGGGTGGAGCAGGCACAGGCGGCGGATGCGAGCGACCGAGTCGGTCTTCGAACTCCTCGCAGCGCCAAGCCACGAAAGGCAAACCGGCGTCGAGAATATTAATGGGCGGCAGATACAGAAACCAACCGGCTCCACGCCCAACGCGTCCCATCTGCGCCGGCACCCTAACCTGGATGTTGACGTCGATCTGTCACAGCACCGCGGACCAGCGCGGACCCCATTATGCTGGACAATTAACTGTCTTCATGTCGGATCGGGGGCTGATACGCTGGCAGCTGTCATTGTCAATCAGCGCTCGGTTCGTCGGCGGCGCGCAGACAGAGGCAGACCGTGGGCGTGCGCAAGCGCTGCTCATGCCGACACTGACATGTCCTGACATCTCGGCACTGCATGCGCTGATACCGGGCACCTCCGCGGCCGCATAAGGACAGACAAGTACGCGGGGTCGGCGCGGCTAAACGCTAATCGCATCAGCGTCGGGCGATGGCGCTGTAGCCCCTTTTGGCCAACCAGGCGGTCCAGTCTGGCGGGCGCCTTCTGCGCGACAAGTTTTCGTGCGCTCGGTTTTCGTGCGCTCTGACCGCTGCTCGTCTGGTGCGGGCAGGAATATTCCAGACGCCCGCATGCAGTGTGCCACACCCACCACTCCACCGGAGGCACACCAGCCCGACCGGTCGACCACGCATGCTCGCCGACTACTGCTCGCTATCGCGCGGTTAAAGCCAATCACGGCGAGCACGCTGTATAGACCAGCATTGGGAGGCGGGCTCTGATCTCGGATCAACCCCACTACCCCAGACGGCGACGCGCGTACATTGTGCAGAGCGGCGCCAGATAAGACAACCCGTATTTAATTTAGTGAGGGTGCCGTGGAGCGATATTGTCAGATTGCGTTCGCGGTCAAATTCGCCATATGCAAGGCCAGACCATGCATTCGCGAGGGTCGTGCGCAGAGGCAGGGTGAGTAAATCGAGGGCCTGGTGCCAAACAGGGTCAGCGCAATTGTCGCGCCGCCACCGTGCATCTGGCCCGGTGCGATCAGAAACGAGGGCAGAACATGCACAGACCAGAATCAGATGGTCGGTCACAGTGGCAAGGGGGCTGTGGTGGACCATTGCAGGAACTCGAGAGCACGATGCAGGCGGGCCGCGCGGGAAGACCCCAGGTTCGCCCGTTTTGCCGTAGAAGAGCAGTTGTATAGTATAGACACGGTGTCTTGAATGATTGGCTGCGGCGTAGGCGCCGCGGTAGCTTGGATAGCCGCGCATACACGCATAAATGGGTTGGGAGTGATATTTTCGGACTACACTCGTGGCCATATTTTGCAGATCGAACCCGACCGAAAATTGAGGCACAGGTTTGTGCCGAAGCAGAGTCAGCGCAATTGTCTCACCGGGAAGTCTGCATCGGATCATTGAACACAAACAAGGAAATGTGGGGCACAGACAGTGGCAAAGACCGCGCCAGGGGGGAATGTTCGTGTGCTGAACTGGACAAAGAGAGTAGGCGGGCTGCGCGGGAGGACCCCAGGCTGACCAGTTTCGCCGTCGAAGAGCTGACAACGTGTAGTATCGACGCAGCGGCTTGGACAATCAGCTGCTTCGCAGACGACGAGCAAGCGTCTGGCTATCGCGAAACTTGCCCTGATAATGACGTCGTATCTCAGCATCGCGCCGCTAATTAATTCCAACATAGCGACGCGCGCGTTGCCACTTGCAACGGCGTCGATGTACGGACGTATCGGGGACAGGAGGGCACCCATACGCACGAAGTACCACGCCTATTTGCATGGGGAGACAGTAGCCCAGCTAGGCGATAGCATCAGGCGGATCCGCGTCGATCGTCGTGCCTTTCGGACATCAGCCAGGAGGATATAGCCCATCGACGCGGTCCAGGAGACAGCAGTTAGCGAGCAGGACATCGGGTGGCGAAAGGAGACATGCAGACGTACTGCCAAACGCCAAACGCCAAACCCAAACGCCGCGCCCAGGCGGACATGAAAAGGGACCTGCGTGCCAGCTCATCGACATCAGCAAGCGCGGGTGCGGTGGTGGTGATGGCGGGTGAGCTTCGGGAAGTAGGAAGTTCAGCTATGGGGTTCCGGGCTGGGGTATATAGGTGCCGATTGCCAATAGCAACAATATAATGTGCAAGTGCGCTGCGGGCGAGGGAGTTATGCCTTGTCTTCAAGGGGATTTAGAGTGGCGAGTGAAGCCCAAGCGGGGCGCGTGCGGAGAGAGTTGGCTATGACTCGGGGTCCTCGTTCGAACGTGCACGGCTGATTCGAGGCTAATGCGCACGGGCCCGAAGCGGGGGAACCCAGCGCGGAATGTGACATGCTGTGGATTGGCATGACTGGCGCGGTGTGGCGAACGTGCCTGTGATTTGTGCAGAGCGGGAGATATCAGCGCCGTGCGGTTTTTTCAAATCACTGAAATGGAATGGAAGTTGATGTGGATTGGAAAACAGGCGAGGTCAAGGACAGGGGCGCGCGAGCCAGGGGCTCGAGGGCGCTGCGCGATTGGATAGTGGTGGAATAGGCTCCATTGTGCTGGAAATGCGTCCAGCGGGGCTCAGGGTAGGCAGGTTGGGCGTGAGCGACCGGAAAAACACAAAACAGGTTGCGCTGTTTGATCCTTTTGGAAATTGTGTCGGGCGCGACAGTCTCGGGAGGACAGAGCAGCCAGAGTTGGCGAGTGCGAGTACGGCAGGAAGACCTCATGGAGCGTGCAGGAAACAGTCCGCTCGAGTAGCGCTGGACATGGTCGTCGCGCAGAAAAACTGTTCAGCCATTCTCTTCCGACGGAGATTGCGCATTCTCATTGTTTTTTTGTACAAGCTGCGGTAGAAAAATTGCAAGAATTCCTTTCGGCCGAAGAGCTTCGCGCACACATGGTGCCTCGCAAGGTTGGCGAAAGAGGCCATCTTCGGAAGGTATCTGATGTAGAACAGTCCAGGCCACATTGCGGGGTATGGCCAAATCTGCTCACCCCATTGTCCCACGCAGCAACCGAGGAGAGGGATTGTGCATACTGGGAACAGAGAAGGCAATAGATACCCCAGATTGTTGTCAGACGCGGGCGTCCAACTTGTAGCGCCAAGTCAGCGGTACTTGTTGGGATAACCAAAGATACGCGAGCCGGAGACACCCGAGCGTGCAGATAACAGATATCCCAAGCAAGCAAGAATATCGGTTTTGCAGACACGCAGGGACACAGCGCAGGGACAAGCAGGCGTGTCAGTCCAGATGTCTGCCTCGTACATGTCCTTTCCGTGCATCAATGTGCACAATCAAATGAAAAGCATAAAATGGGGCGGCGGTGATTCATTTCTTGCGTCATTAGAGAAGTTTCATTTCGAACATCCAATGGCCGCACGAAAGGAAATTGCACAATGGCCTGTGCATTCCAGAAAATGGGGCTGTGGGATTTTCTGAACTGGTCCTTCCGGTGGGGTGGAATACCTGAGAACAGCCAAGATGTTATCCGCGCCGGAAGACGCCAGAGATGATCTGGGCCGGAAACCGGCCACAGTGGCGCTGATAATGACGGATTTCCACGTAAAAGCGCCTCCGTGTAGCCTTGGGGTCCTGTGAATAAGCTGAGAGGACATGTTATGCCGGTTAGTGCTCGCAGGCGTCTGATTATACGCCTATCGACTAAAAATGCCAACGACGAGAGCAAGCATGATAGCTCGTAGCCATAAAGCGAGCGGAGAGCGGAGATAAGGTGGTTCTGCTGCGAAGTCTGCAGAACTCAGCCCCCGCAAAGCTGTCGGAACCGCTTAATCTTAAGGTAATCATAGAGGTTACTGACCCAGAAAGGCAATACGCATTGACACAAATAGTTCCGCTGAAGTTAACTTTACGGTTGGGGGTCTGCTGACCACAAGGACGGATATAGGGCCCTAGGAACCGTGTGCCTTCACAGGTTAATCGTCGATGCGCATTGTCGTCGGGATCTACTATCGCCGAAAAGCCCGCGCGAGGTAGACAGAAAGCCTTGCGATTTTGAGTTTGATCTTGTTATCTTTCTGCACCCTGTGTTTTTACGTGATTATTTATGAGCGTATGTTTATGTGGTAAGAAGTCTGAGCACTCGCCGGATAATGCACAATGAGGCTCTTTGATCGAGATTTCAGGGTGAAGATCACATCTCTCCAGAAAAAAAGTTGAAGGTCCGAGGGAACTGCAGCCGAGGAAAGAAATGCCAGAAACAGCCAGAAGCAGCGTGTAACCCCAGAATTTGGGGTAGAACATTTCAACAGGGAAATGGACAGCCAATGAAACCTGTAAGAATCTGTAAGAATGCGCGTGCGACGGCCGGTGGAATGGTACGAGAAATTGATTCATCGAGCTGAGCGTTCGACTCGCCGGTAGGTCACTGGTAAGCCTTCACAGAACCACAGTCGCGGCAGATATTTACGATGTGAGCTCACCGAATTGAGATCCTCCTGAGACTCCTTCGAGGCCTGTCCACTTCCTAACAATGAAACAATCCCTTGATGACATAGATCAATGTTGCACGATGCGGGGTAATTTGAAATTATCGGATCCTTGATGAACGCAAACATTCGGTAGCCAATGCGATCGGCGGCGTGAAGGACCCCAGTCACCATATGACGTGGGACAGATGATGTACAAGCAAAGCGCGAAGACCAGAGAAGTCGGCATGTCGGCGGAGGCCTCTGCGCGCTGCCGGTAAGTCGGCGCGGGTAGACTCTCTGTAATCCGAGGGGAGCGCCACAAGCAATGTGAAATTCGGCGAGGATGGGGAATAGATCCGACCCGCATAAGGATATGCGCATGGAGAAATATAGGAGAGCCAAGTTAGGAGCGCAAATCGCCTCAGCAACATGGGGAGAATGTGAAAGAGTAAGCAGGGGGGAGGCTCACTGATAGAATTTAGCATCAGCTTTATACAGCTTCGAGCATGTCCTCGTGACAGTATCACGTTGGTTAGGGCACTGGCACTGGTGGCAGATGACTTGCAGTGTTACGCGATAGATCGATCCAGGTGAGCAACAGGATATGGAGCTCTAGAAGTCTGAAAAACAAATGACGCGTCAGCCGTGGCTATGTTTGCGTTTGAGCTGGGGGTATCATGAGGTACAAGTGTATATGCTACGTGGCTCATCAGCATAGTTAACTCGCGAGAATGATACCACTGAGTTTCTGCCAGGCAATGTTTCAGAAATAAGATTCTGAGAAGAATGCGAGAGCAAAAGCTTTAAGCAAGGAGGTCGCAGCAGTTCGCGAACAAATGTGTTGGGCAGGTGGAAATTGGAGACGCGTCTACGCGCTTCGGACTCAGTAGTCGCCTTTCTTTTTTTCCCGTTTGTCGCCGACGACTGAAAGGAGCTGAAAGTCAAGCCTCAGGCTCGTCAAGCATACAACTCTCTATTCTGGTATGCATGTCAACGAGCTACATGCCCAAGTATCTCCTCCGCTCACCTATCTCCTAGATCGGTATGCGGCAGGCCAGTTCTTGTCAAAACACCTTGATGAGATTGCGAGCGAGAGGCGCAAGCTGATTCTTCAGCTGGAAAACCTCGACGCGCAAGGAAAATCCGCCCAGCTGGAGCATAATCTTCTGCACAACTTGGATGCGCCCACTTCGGATTTCCCCGACGAGGTTCTTTCCATGATCGTTGAGGCAGGCGCAACTTTGGATCTTTGGGAAGATCCTGCAGATGTCTTTGGGTGCATTGTGTCTCATGTATCACACCGCTGGCGTAGCGTTGCATTAGCCACGCCCCGCTTGTGGACACAAATCCGATTCATCAAAAAACCACACGTTATCAATCATTATGCTCCCCGCCTGCCACCCAATGATCGTCATATCCCTCCCCCGGCATCCTTAGACAAAGGTTTTACCTATCTTTCCAGATCCGGCGTGGCACCTGTTGATATCTATATTGACTTGAACGAGCGAGATATCGTCGACGAGCTCTATCAATCGATCGCCGATCACATTGGGCACTGCCGTTCTTTAGCTCTCATGGGCGTAAGGAAAAACAGCCTCCCAAAAATACTCGAAATTGCGTCACAGCATAGAGCACCTGTCCTTGTGTCGCTGTCGCTGTTTGGTTTCTCGTCCCCCTAATTCCCGACCTCCCCTATTTCCGTTAGGCGCGCCTCGTCTGAAGCACGTTGCCCTCGTTGGCTTCACTATCTACAGCATCGCTCCCGCTTTCCATACTGCGTTCCAGTCGGTGACGCAACTGCAGCTCTCGCCTATATATCTTGATGATGCGGGGATGTATGACTCCTTCCGGCGAATGCTTATGACATTGCGTTCGCTCTGTCATCTCGAGCTGTCTAACTTAGCCGCCACCCTCTCTCCAGAAACCCTGCAGCCTATTGAACTATCCACCCTTCAATACCTGGAAATAGACTTTGATTCCCCAAGGGACTTTGATAATATCATCAGGGTAATCCGTGCGCCAAATCTGAACTGCTTCTGGCCGGCAAGATCTCCTCACTCGATACGGCCTGCTTGGCGGTTGATGTTGCCAGACTGCCATTGTCCGTCCTTGCGCCATCTCGTGATCGATGACTTCGCAACTACGGCCTCCAAAGATTCTAACTGGCTGGCAAAACCATATCCGAACATTGAAAAATTGACCTTGCGAATGTGGGAGCCGGAGGAAGGCGGCGGACGTGAAGATCTTCGCGAGATCCTGACGGCTATTGTAGGCCCTGGGCCGTCAGGAAATGACGAGCAAGTACGGAACGGGCCGGACGAGCAGATGCGGTGGTCCAAACTGAAGAGCATCGCCGTGTCCGCTCTGCAGATGCCTTTCCACACCCGGGATTTGGAGGATATCATTCTCAAGCTGAAATGCCAAGCAGGGAGCTTGCTTTCAGATCGAACTTGTCTGTGCTTACTGCTCTATCAGATCTTCTTGTATACGCCACCAATTCATCGCTTTCATCGATGTCATTGGCAAGTCATTGGTTCGTCATGAGGTCGAACTGAAATGGTAACTCCTGCCCGAAGCTCGCCGAGGCCGATTGTTTTGGAAAGCAAGATGCCAAAGGTTCAAGCATTTCAAAGCTGCTGACCACGCGCGCCGATGACTCTGAGCTTGCAGCGGGATATAAGGACTCGAAACTGAAAGAGGTGGAACTCACTCCACTCTAACTCGTCATCCCTCTTCAATACCAACCAAATCCGCAATATCTTGTCATGGCTGCAGTCGAATCTGAGCTCATCTTTGTGCGTGACACAGTTCCTCGCCAAGAGATCAAGCAGCTGACGATTCCACAGGTCACTGGAGCCAACGGGTTTCTGGGCAGCCACATCATTCACCAGCTTTTGGAGAAAGGCTACCGGGTTAGAGGGTGAGTTTCTCAAACCGTCCGCCTTTTGAAAAGTAAGCTTAATATGTATCAATCAGCACTGCGCGCGGCGCCAAGGTAGCTCTGGCAGAAGATATGTTTGCCATATACGGAGACAAGTTCGAGGTCGTTGCGGTTAACGACACCGCAAAGGACGACATTTCGGCGCATTTGCATGGCGTCAGCGCAGTCATCCATGCTGCCGCTGCGCTACCCGGCCACTATAAGGGGGATATCGAGAACCTCATCAACGTACGTTGCTCATCTATTTCATACATCGAGCGTGCGTTAAACATTCGCCATTGCAGGGTGCCGTTGAAGGCGCGCTGAACGTCATTCGTCAGGCCGAGGCCGCGCGGGTGACCCGGATTGTATACACAAGCTCCATCGTCACTGTCTTCAACTCTAGCGGCTCCCTCGGCCCTGAGCAATGGAGCGAGGTTACCACCGAGATGGCCGTTGCTGGCGGCGCGTTTCCGGCCTACATCAAGGCCAAGACGGAAGCCGAGAAAGCGGTATGGAAGTTCTCTGAGGAGCACAAGAACGTTGACCTTACTGTTTGTGAGCATTCCCGCCTTAACTGAACACTCTCAACCTGGCACTGACGACGCTGCAGTGAACCCCCCATATCTATTCGGCCCCTTCGCGCCAGACTTCAAGATCCCCTCGCCAGACTTTGCCGCGCTCTCCACCAACATTCATTTCCTGCACTTCCTGCAGAAGGAGGGCCGGTGGTATCCCTCGTCCAGCGGCGGCGCCGATGTACGCGACGTCGCCCACATCCACGTCGAAGCCCTGAACTCACGGCCGGCATCTGAAATCGGGCGCAAGCGCCTGCCGCTCGCGTCCCCGTATGACTACAACTGGAAGGAGGCGGCGCGATTTGTGAGGGAGGCGTATCCCGACCTTGCGGATAGGCTCGTGGACCCGAGTACTGGTCCAGACTTTCCCTACGACAAGCTCCCCGTGGACTTCGGCAGGGTGCAGGAAGTGACTGGTGTTGAAGTGGGGTCGTACAAAACCTGGAGGGAGACGGTGCTTGGTGCTTTTGCAGATGTGCTGAAGTTTCAGAGCGAGTGGGTCGCACGAGGAGACAAGGTTGAGATTCCTGACCTCGCGGATTACGGGTTTTGAAGTACAGATGTCCCATCTACTCCCATTTCTTCCAGCCCGCATATTGCATTCTTATTAATGTTGAAGATTCACCCAACAGCTTGCAAACAACACGACTTCGCAGGAGCTCGACATCGATGAAGCAAAAACGTGATCTGTTCTCCTCGCAATGGCTTCAGCCATTTCCGTCTTTGGCTTTTAGGTTGTGCGCGCAGGATCGGGGTGCGATCGCCTCAACCAGAACCTGCCACCGCGTTCGACTGCCCAGTTCAGCGCTTCGATCGGCGCTTTTCGCGCGTTTCGGCGTTAGCAGAGGCTGTTGCAGTTTACAACTTACGGTTTTGCGTCGCGCGTATGTCAGCGCAGGCAGATCAGAGATGTACATTGAACATGACATCGATCTGCCAGCCAGGGCCGCGCAGCGAGCCCTGCGCAGACCCATTTCCCCGCCCAGGCGATCAGGCTGAGCAGACATTGGTGGAGCGGGGCGAGGATTACAACTCGAGCCGCTTCTGGCGAGAACAGCCTCTGCGCAACTCGCGCCGCTTCTGACGAGAACGCGCTGCCCCCTCGGGCGCGCGGCACCCCGCCTGAGCGGGCCCAGTCCGGCGTCCATCTTAGCTCACTCCGACACTCGATGCGTGGGCCGCCGTGATTGGCTGCGTGGGGAAACAGCGCGAGCGCGAGTGATTGCCATGCACGACATGACAGAAGATGGCAGATCGCCCGCGGCCAGAAATGGACCTGAATGAAATGCGATCCCTGCCCGCCGAGGCTCGCGCGGCCAGGGTGGCGGTATACGCACCGCACAGCAAGGCGGGCAGACGAAAGGGTCGCGCGCAAAGTCTGTGCGCACCGGTCCGAGGGGATGAAACTCAGAGCTGGGCAGGACGTGCAGACGCTGGCAGACGAGTCGCACGCTGCCGTACGGTGGACAATGATAGGTCCGAGGGAAGGGAGACATGGCAAAGCAGGCGAGTGTCCAGGACGTCTTCCAGCACCGTAATGCTTAAGCGCTATGCCCGAGGGTGTCTGGCAGCACGACGTCATCGCGTCCGCCACGCCACTCGCATCCAAAACGCCACGCATACTTGGCATGAGAAGATCGGCCTGCACGCATTGGGATTTGCAGTTGGGTTTTGCGTTGGCTGCTTCTTCACACCATCGTGCCAGACTCGACTCGACTCGAGCGCCACGGACCCGGTCCGCGTCCACGACTGCAAATCCTGCACCTCGCGCACCGTGGCTTTCGATCTGTTCGCCTGGACATCGTCACATTCATCGCAAGCCGTCTCAAGCGCGTATGTAACTCTAATACGAGGCAACGGTGCCGTTAGATATGTTTCGCGCTCGATGGCAGCGATGCGGGCGCTGCAATTGAAATTCTTCACACCATGCACGATCATCAAGACGAGCCTCGAGTGGCCACAGACCCGGTTCGCGCACCAGGTTCTAATCTCCTGTTCCTGCAGGCACCACCAGCTCCGAGTCGCGATGGGCACAGATTTGGCTGACTGCAAAGATTAATACTGCACCTCCCGCACTGCCGACCCGCTCGCCATGGACGCCGTCACATCAAGAGCACAAGTACGGCTAGGTTGCTGCGCATGCTTCTTCACACCATCGCTCATCAAAGCTCGAGGCGAGATCGGAGTTCCTGCGCGCACCCGCTCCGCGCACATGTGCAGATTCGGCTCTGGCTGCACACCCTGCACCGCGCACTTTCGGGCCTGCTCACCGCTGACAGCTGCCACATCCGACCAAGCCCTCGCAAACGCGCAACCAAGAGATAATTGTGCTGCTGCGGTACGAGCTAATGCGCTGTACCTCCTGTTTCAGGCTTGATCTTTTGTCTGGCGTCTGCCCTTGGGAAACTGCGCTGTCCCGGGCCACAGGTGCAGGCTTAAGCTTCTGGCGGATGTGCGATGGCCCCCTTTCATCCGGCTATTCATCTGCTTGCCACTTGGCAGTCACATCAAGACAGGCCGTGTCACACCAGCACATATCCGATTACGAGCTATTGCTACAGTCATCACGGTGAGAGCTGTTGCACGCTCGTGCGGCAACGACACGCTTCTCTTCTGGCGCTTCCGTTCTCTTGCCACCCGTAAGCAGGGAATTTCCCGACAGGATCTGCGTGCTCGTTATGTGTCGCTGGGGAGAAGCCGAGCCTGAGGGCGTGGCCGCCGCAGCCGCGAAAGGGTCGCGGAACCGCGGATCTGCGTTGGCTCTTTTGGCAGTTTCGAGTGCAGCGGCGCTGCCCCAGGCTGTCCAGCGCCTCGCTTCGCATCCGGCTACCCATCTGCTCGCCACCCCGAGGGGAATCGTCCAGCCGGACATGCTGTGGCTGGGAGGAGCCGGATCCGCGCGTGAGCGAGGAAGACACGGAACATCGGGCCCACGTTAGCCTTCGTCACATTTTGAGCGCGCAAAATTCGAATACCGCCCCAGCCTCTTGACGGCTGTTCCCACATCCGGGTCCGAGGGCAGGCGAAGGGCTGCGAAGGGACGTCCGCAGGGTAGCGGAAGGCATGCTGTGGGGACCGAGATCCGCGGATGGGTGCTGTCGCCGATGGATTGGCTTTCACCGCAGCGCAGATCCGGGCCCAGGGACGCCAGGAGTGTCGGGTGATTGATCCGCGATCTGCCTCCCGCATCCACATCTGGCCCCCCGATGCCTGGCCCGGTGTTGACGAGGTGCACTGCGCGGAGGAAGGGCTTGCTGGTGACGACGACGATCCCGGATGTGCCGCGCGAGCATGGCGTGCGCTCTGTGCTTCGAGACGAGGAATCCGGCGCCGGTGCTTCGCGGCCGAGATGATCACGCATTCCGCTTCGCTTCCTGGCGGAGGGCGTGTTCGCGGTGGGGCGCAGATTATCGCACGGACCTTGGACACTGTCGACATCGAAGACCCGCTTCACAGGAAGTTATGCGGATTCTGGGTGGCGCTGGGCTGCGCATCGCATAGCGTAATCACGCCAGAATCCAGGTGGCGGTAATCTCGCGACGAGAAGTGTGACGGTTTGCACCCCGGCTGGGTTCTGGGAGAACAGATCAGCCCAGCTGTGAAACCTGTGAATAGTTTACGCACCGTCCAGCTCGTGTCGCTTTTCACCTCCGCGCCGTTTGAAATGTCAACGAAAGCCAGATTCTTTAGGTAAAGATGTCGCAATGACTCCTAATGCTTTGCCGGACCCCAAACTGATGTGTGTTGCCTTCTCCAGAAAAATACCAGTTGAAACCGGTATCTTGCCTCATATCATCCACGGTGATTCCCTGCGTCAGAGACCTCGCCGTCATCCTTGCCATGTTCCTCTTTGCTGCCTTGCTTGTTGTCGCCCTCGTCGTCGTCGTCGGCAACCTCCCTCTCGCCTACCTTTCTGCAGCCCGCTATGAAGGGATATCCGTACCCCGCCCTTGAAACCCCTCGGTTTTGCCAAACACCGTGTTTTCGCTCATTGTGAGCGATCCAGTCCATGCGGACTCAGTATTAAGTATTCTTGGGGGTTCAAATGATATTGCACTATACTATGCATATGAGACTTCGTCGAATCTCGATACATATTAGATGAGTGTGGAATATTAATATCTGCTATGATAGAAGACATATGGGGCTCGTCAAGGGGCACTACGACAAATGTTCCGCTGCACGAATGATACGACATCTGCGAGAAGGATGAAGTACTATCATGGAATAATGGAATCCTGATCCGAGGTCAGGTGCACCAATAAACAGAAAACGTTTCACCAGCATCCAAGGTGCGGTATGTACCTAACAATTACAGAGGGTAATATGTCAATAGGAAGCCTTGTGGAAGAGTGGTTTCAACCTACTGCTTATTGGGCTCGCTCCTTGTTGAGCTCCTCCCAAGAAGGCAGGCCAAACACCCCCGGAAGGGCATTCCATAATCGTTGCCGACCTTTACTATGTTCGCCCTTCGCAATTTCGATACAAATCTCGCACAAGTTCTTCTCCCATTTCTTCCACCAGGGCAGGTTGAGTGCGCATAATTGGGCCATAGGGACGAAGATGGTCATCGCGAGGTCCTTGCGTGCTGCGCAGCAGACTGCGGCTGACTGGCATCCGATGAACATTGACGGGGGGGATGTGATCCAAGACAGAGCTGTTTCTGCTTGTAATCGCATGAGGGGGACGTAAGCTGCAGTGCATGCGATTGCTTCTTGGGTGTCCAGTGTGCGGTCCGTGCCGTCTGCACCACGAGAAGGCTTGAACAGATGTTCGGGAGTCAACGACCTGCAGCATCGATATCGCGCGAGAGGAAGTGCCGAGAACAGATTCTGCTCTTTCACGAGATTTAACATGTCGATTTCTCCGCAGGGTTTGTCCGTGTCGAAGATCATACTCGAAGTTTTGCGGGTTTGGAAACTGTCAAAGTCGGACGGGATCTCGTAGAATAGCCGCTTCAAGGCATCGGCACGGAGGGTTTCGATATCATATTTTCTGCCTAAGCGGAGGAATGCCGCGACGACAGAAATAGGCAGGGCCTCGCTGGGGGCTGCATATCTACACGAGGCGTCAGTTATGGCAGCCGTGAATATGTGCGGGATCTCCGGAGAAAACATACCTGCGTCGATAAATCGCATCCAGCACGATGGTGACATCTGCAGCCGTGTCCGACAGATTCACAATGGGGCAGTCTTCGACCAAAGGTCCCCCGGAAGGCTGTGGAATGGAGAACATGTCGTCGAAGACACTGGAGTGTATTGACAATATGCTCCGATGGACTTTGTACTGAGTGCCTTCTGCTTGGACAATCACATTGCCGTCAGGCAACCATAGACCTGAGCGCGTGATAGCAACAAATTCTTCATCCTCTTCGCGTTTGCGTTTAGTGTTGAGAGTCGACATGTCACCATGCGTCCCAGAAAGTGTATCATAGATGATATATATAGGCAGGCGAGGCTTAATTTTTATAGGGTTTTGGTGCACTTAGCCTATGATCGTACTTAGCCTATCAGTGTGTACTTAGCCTAAACGTCAACAAGTGACCAATTCTGTTTGAGTTTTGGAAATACATGTATTACCTTGATTCAGATTCGGGTGAGAGACACTTCCAGAGCTCTAGTATGAAGTGTAAATTGATTTTGGACATTTTCAAGTACTCACATAATGCGTCCTCAGCATGTTTTTGATAGGAAGAAAGACTCGAGACGACAATTTGAGTTGATGTGTGCGGGTGTGGCGCGGGAACATGCTGCCTTAAAATGGTATGTACTTTGGCCACGCCGCAATGCCGCGCGCGGCGCGAGCGTGCCAGCGCATATTGACAAAGCCTCACCCCAGAAATAAAGTTATTCCCTCTCAGCTCTTGAGCAAGAATATGTCTTTATTTCAAAGTCAGGTACGCTATCAAAGATCTCTCCAAACCCGTTTCCGCTGACCTGGTGTCTCAGACAGGGAGGCATCAGAGCAACAATGATCGGCGAAGTCAGCGTATTCAATTCTTGCGCAAAAGCCTTCAAGATGTTGCCAGTGCGCGGCAAGCACTGATTATTCAACTAGAAGATTTGGATGCGCAGGCGAGGGCTCTTCAGTTGGAGCACAACTCGCTGCAAAACTTGAATGCTCCCACTTCGAACGTTCCCGAAGAAGTCCTTGCAATGGTTTTCGAGGCAGGCACGGCTGGTTGTGCGTCGGACTTCGGGCGTCTTGTTTCTCACGTATCCCATCGTTGGCGCAGCATCGCGCTGGCGAATCCTTATCTATGGACCGACATTCGCTACGCCAGAAGATTAGATTTTAAATCCAGTCGTAATGATTCTACGTTCAAGTTTTCCGTGGAAAGGGCTATTACTTATCTCTTCAGGTCCAGGACAATACCTGTCGCTATTTACATCGAAATTATGGACAAGAAAGAGATCTTTCCCGTGCTTCAATCAATGGCCGATCACATGCGGCGCTGCCGATCTTTGCGCGTCTCGAGCAGGTTTGATGACAGTTGCCGCAAACTGCTCGCATTTGCGTCGCGGCATCCAGCACCTCTGCTCGTGTCACTGACACTCACGTCTAATGCTTTCATCAAAGAATCATTTTCGAAACCCCTATTTTCGCTTGGCGCGCCCAATCTCAAAACCGTAAACCTAAGCGGTTTCCACACTAGCACCCGCCACGGTGTCCCCTTTTGCCTGCCCATAATGCAAACAGTAACGCAACTACGGCTCTCAAATATAGAAATCAATGGAACGGAATCTTACAACTCTTTCAGGAACGTCCTCATGGCTTTGCATGAATTGTCTCACCTTGAGCTGCATTCGAGAGTCTTTTCGATCACTGGGTCCTTCGTACCACCCATAGAGCTTCGTGGTCTTCATTCTTTAGAACTCGATTTTGAAGAGGAACTCGGTGATATCATCAGGTCAATCCATGCACCGGTATTGGATTCCCTGATGCTGGGAAGATGGATAGAATACGAGTCGATTTTTCGGCGGCGTTCGAGATTGCCCAAACAATGTTTATCCTTGCGCCACCTTAGAATCGTCGATCCACTGGCAGCCTTACACGATTTTTCCTCGCTTGCAAAAATATATCCAAATATCGAGCATCTGACCTTCAGCGGGACGTTTGATGAAGAAGATTTTACCGAGATTTTCAAGGCCATCCTGGATGCTCACGGGGAAGAGACACAAGCTTCAGATGAGCAGATGTGTTGGCCCAAATTGAAGAAGATTACTGTGAGCGCACTGGAGCCAGAATCTACCATTCTGCCGCTGCGTGACACCATTCTCCAATTGCAAAAAGCTGGGCGTCCCATGAATATGTTGTCTGTGCCGAACCACGTTTTATTATTACAAGGGCACGCGAGGGAGTTACGAGATATTGTTCGTGTTGAAGAATATCGGGACCATCAGGAATGTGGTAGCCGAGTGCTAAAGCAAAATAACGCAAATACAACAAAATAAGCCGAAATACGGATTTCATAAAGTGTCTAACTGCAAGCAGTCGGGAAGGCTGCTAGAAATTTAC
>JACXVL010000718.1:0-24201 GCA_014898675.1 Athelia sp. TMB | reverse complement strand
CCCTACTACATGCATATATCTGCTGGCACGGGATCTGTGCTTTCTGCTAGAGGAGTGGGCTTCAGGGGTCATATGGCCAGCTCAACCACGCAACACCACGCACTGCGTATCCTTACAGACCATGAGGAGGAGTCCGGGTACACGATAGATGTATGCAAGCAGACACTCTCAGTACAGAGCGTACCAGGATCCACTGCGTTCGACGGGTACCGTGGCAGGCTTGCATACGTTCATATCAGGCAAATCATTATACTAGACTATATTTAACTGATCTCCACATGTCACTCGAACCAAGTTGTGAAATCATTCTGACAATGGCACTCTCAATGCTACCACAGAATACCACTCAACGCAGTCATGCACACGCAATAAAAGATTTCATCAAGCATCGCATTTGTAAAAGCCGGTAAGGCAGCGCTAATCGGAACCTAACCGATAAGTATGCTATGAGATCAAGGTTAGCTTTGACTAGCCGATGCATTAAGTCGCTTACTATCACTGACATAGTGTTTCAAAATCCGTAAAACTATTTTCATAGCTACAGCGCTACTCCATGTTTTCCCTTGATTCTTTTTTTATCTGATAGCGTAGGGTCTGCTCTATAAGAGGAATTTTTGAGTAGGAGATGACTTGAAGTGGTTGCAGTGTCGGAACGAAGCCGTCGAAAAGAGTGCCAAAACCATAGTGTTTCAAAAGATTGTCACACATCAGTCACAATGCCGAATCAGACTCCGCTTCGGCAGCTCAGCGGTCTCAGTCTCAGTGGACGCTGGTGGCCTGGGCTGTTGATTGGTCGGAGTTTCAATTTTATCACACTCTGTCACGTTCATCTGCGCTCTTGCTTCGACACTCTCACCCCGCATCCTGTAGTCAGCATATCTCTCTCGGATAGCTTCCCATGTATCTATTTTAGTGTCTAATGAACCATTAAAAAATCCCTTCCAGTATCATTGACTCTGCAAGAAATCCGAAGGCGGACAATCTCAATTTTTGGTCGCTGAGCAGGATCAGCCATACTCATGATTTTTCTAGCTCGCCCGATTATTGCTCTTTGCTCTTGTAATTAATTTACAGTATGCCCACACTTATATAGAAAAATATGCCGGCAAGGCGAAAGGGATGGGAAGACAGACGATGGAGAAATAAATCATTTTTACCAGTTTTGAAACTCTGTGTCGTTTTGAAAGCCGGTGTCAATGATAGTACTTGGCGCAGATACAGGTTCCAAGCATGGCGATCATCAATGCGAGGGTACCTAGAGAAAAACTAGATCAAGTCAGCGTTATGAACGACGCTGAGTGAGGATCCCCTCCAAGCAGGATTGAACGCGGCACCGTCGGGCGGTTCAATCTTTCAACTGCTCTCGTGCCCTCGAATGGCAACGACTGATCACATAAGGAATCAACACGCCCAGCCCGGAGGCATGGTCAGATCCGGAGCTCTTGACGGTCCCGTCAGACGCTTGAGGAGCATACACGGAGCAAGAGACACGAGACACATAGCACGAGACACATAGCACGAGACACAGAGCACGAGACAAAGAAAGAGACGGGCTCGGACACTCGGGACTATGCAAGACTCAGACTCAGGAAAGACAGGGACTCTGACGGAAGAAGGGGAGGGCGGCGATGATAGAATCCTGGCGATCGGGCAGAAGTCCTTGGGACGCCCCGGGTACTGAAACCAACGCACGGATGAAGCACGGCTCGGTAGCCACTGCTCTCACCCGCCGTGGATGCGCTCATCTGGATAGGGAAGGTACTCACTGGTTGCATGGTATGGAGATCCCTCGATCGATATTTCAAAGTGTTGGAAGGAGAGGAACAGTGCCAGGGCCCGCGTCGACCGAGGTGAATGGCGGCTGGGGTCTGGTGGCACCTATGTGCACAGTAGTGTCAGCCGCCAAGCACTGCAATGATGCGCTCTGATCACTCACTATTCCCTATGGCAATTTAATATCATCGATAGTCGAAGGATTGCCTGGCGGGCATGGCGGGATGGCTGGACGGCCTCGAGGCCCATGTCGAGGGGGGGACGCGAAAAAATCCTAACGCGAGCGGGAAAGGAACGGGCCCATGAATTGATAGGAAGAGGTGCAAGGGGGAAAGAGGGGGAGGGGGGACTTGGGTAGATAGTTGTGGGGAATAACAAAGAAGAGATGGGGGGAAAGCGAGGGCGAAGGGGGGATTTATATGTTTCTGGGTGGTGGCAAACGTACACGTGACGCCGCACCTTAGAATAGGGGGAGCTACATATCGGGCACATGTAGACCCATATTCCGGCCCGCTTCATTGTGCTGAATATTATTGTGGCAAGGACCCGCTGCTTCGGTTTCGATGGTAATGTAAAACCACTATATCGCCTTTCCCTTTCCTACTATACGCACTCGAATCCGGATATTACCAAGCCCTTTGGTGCATCGCTCGGTTTGCTCTTTGTCTGATTTGCCGCTTCAATTCGCCTTCCAATCGCCTTCCCAGTTCTAACTCATCGCTGCTCCAATCGTCGATAATATAAATCGCTGGCTGATAATTGATCGTTGTGCCACAATGACTTCTGATAACACCAACGTTCCGAGGCCACGAGGGGCTTGCCCATCTCACTTCCGATTGTTCTCGAAATCCAGACCTTTCTTCATCTGTGATTTCCCTGGTTTGACGTGCCTCATGCTGCTGCTAGCGCTCATGCCGCTTGCCACCAGCTCCCTTACTGATACCAGAACCGGCCGGCCCAAGAGCCCGCGCTCCAGCAGGTGCTTCACTACCTGGTGTCACCTAATCCTTACTATGAAGCGCAAAAGGCTCGGCTGGCTTCCAGTAACATTGCTTAGAGCAGCACCACTGCTTCGCTATGGGTCGATATCACGCTCGTTTGCCTTGCGAATCTCCAGAAAGCCAGCTATAATTGACACATCATAAGAGGGAGGCGTCGGTCGCTCCACTGCGAAACCCTTGTATGTATTGACAGCCTCTTCACTCGACAAGGATTCACCGTCTTGATTAAGACACGACAAGTCACTAGACCGAGTGGTCGGAGACAGGGCCAGGTCGGCACCGAATGCCGCTGCGCGTCCTTAATATTAGGAAGCACGAGAAACTTCAGCGAGTCGCTCGTTATGTTCCAGGTGCTCTGCTGATGCTTGCTTTGGCCAGTCTTCTGGTTCACTGCATTTGCCGGGTGCCCTGTCGGTGCATCACCGGACGCACTGGCAGTGGCTACAAAAGAGAAGAGCAACTGAGCTGTTTTTTTGTAGAGACTTTATTGGGTCCACGTACTGATATACAAGAATATCATCTTTTGTGCATCTTTTATTTTTTTTCCTTCCAGAAGTAGTAAGTGCAGCATTAGCCCATTCCTCTGCCAGCGAATCGTACAGGATTACTATATAAGTTGCGGGAGATCAAGCTCAATAGCTAAACACTTATATAGCACAATTTTTGCCTTCTGCTAGCGTCTCTCTTCATGCGACAGTAAGACAACTGCTCTGAAGCGAACTGCAGAGAGCTGTTGTGTACCCCCGGTCGCTTCGCTGCGAGGTCCTTGTATATATTGACCGCTTTTTCAATTGCTGAGAAGGCTTCATCGTCTTGGTTAAGACACAACAAGTAACTGGACTGGTCGATTAAAGAACGGGCCAAGTCCGCACTGAATGCTGCTGGGCGCCCCTGGACCAGAGTTCGGAACATATCCACTGCCTCCTCTACCACTGCCAAGGCCTCTGCGTGCTGCCCGAGATCCGACAAGCGACGGGAAAGGTTGTTGAGTGCTATTGCAAGATCAGCATTGAAAGCTGCTGGACGATTTGATGCGAGTTCTTGACGCAAAGCCACTACCTCCCGGATGACCGACAAGGCTTCTTCCCGTCTCCCAAACTCTGCCAGACAATTGGACTGATTGTTGAGTGATATCGTGAGCCCGGCCGTACATACCGCCGGTCGCTCTGTCGCGAGTGCTCGA
This sequence comes from Athelia sp. TMB, assembly GCA_014898675.1. Classification (NCBI taxonomy): domain Eukaryota; kingdom Fungi; phylum Basidiomycota; class Agaricomycetes; order Atheliales; family Atheliaceae; genus Athelia; species Athelia sp. TMB. The sequence continues at coordinate 20,244 of JACXVL010000718.1, read as the reverse complement.
TACAACTTCACAGCATCTTGAATGACCGCCAGCGCCTCTTCCCGCCGACCGAGGTCTGATAGGCAGCAAAAAAGGTTGGTGAGAGACGAGGCAAAGCCGACGTTGAACTCTGTTGGCCGCTCTGCTGCTAGGACCCGGCGCAGAGCAACGGCCTCCTGGATCGCCGCCAGAGCCTTTTCCCGCAAGTTTATATCCGAAAAGCAAATGTAAAGGCCATTGAGTGAGCGTGCAAGGTCTGCATTGTGTGTCTCTGGATGCTCCATGGCGAGCGCCCGGCGCAGAACAACAGCCTCCCCGATCGCCGTTAAAGCCTCTTCCTGTTTCCCGAGATTTTCCAGGCAGAAGAAGAGGCTGTGGAGGGAGTTGGCGAGCTCAGCGTTAAAAGCTGTGGGCTGTTCTGCTGTAAGCGGACGGTATAAAGCCAAGCTCTCTTGCACGGCCATCAGAGCGTCCTCCATTCTACCAAGACTGGACAAGCAAGTAGATAAGGTATTGAGAGACTGGGCAAGATGAGCATTTAAGGTGGGTGAACGTTTTCCGAACCACGGTTTTCGCTTTGCCACGAGGGCGCGCCGCAAACCAACTGACTCTCCAATAGCTGTCAGGGCTTCTTCGTAGCGGCCTGCATAGGATAATCGATTTGAAAGGTCGAATAAAACGGATGCTTGCGATTCGTCCTTGTAAAGCCTTCGAAGATTGGGTCTGTGCGTCTGGAGTTCCCTATCAGCTTCCTGGAACATCTGATTGGCACACATGCTCACCTTCAACCAGCGTAAAACAGCTAGCGATCCACGAAACACGCTGCATGATGCCACTATCTCGATCCATATGATGCTGCAATTCTGCAGGAAGTCACTGAGGTAGTCCATAAAGGCGATGCTTGGGGCTCGCACATCGGAAATATGGCTACTCCAGGATTCGCAGCCATAAAGAACTTGTTCAGAAACTTTGGTGACGTCTGGAATACCATGCGGATCGTCAAGGCTCCTGGCAAGGTAACCAGTTCCTGGTATGATCGTGGCTTTGAATTCATCAAGCATAGTTTTTAAGCAGAGTTCTGCTAGTCTCTGGCTGTGCTCTGTCTCTGATAGAAAGAACTTTCGTGTCGGCGGAGTATCGGCGGCTCGACCTGTAATAAAATCTCGAAAAGATAGATGCAAGAGGCGAATTGGTTCATGGTCATCATGAAAGCCAACAAGCACAGATCCGAAGCGTTTCAGCAAGTTTTTCGCGGAAACACCTGGAACGTTGGCGTGCAGCGCTTGAAGAGCTACTGACGATAGCGGCCGTTTGGCTGCAATGATAGCGCCCATGATACACCTGTAGTCTCTGCGGAAACCTGCATTCTCCCAATCACCGCAGGCATCGAGGATGGTCGTGTAAAGAGTGTCCATCTTCTTGGTGACGCCCAAAGCACTTTGCGGGTACGATTCTGAGAGCAGGGCGATGAGTTCCGTGTGAGGACTATAAGTCCTTTTCAGATATGCAGCAACGGTCGCTATCCAGATAAAGTGACCTCCGGCCATTATCTTCAGTCCGCGGATCAGAGCTTCATCTGGCCAGTCGTTTTCCATCTTGCGACACATGGCTTCATTGCGGAAATGAACATCGACATAGGCCGTGATGTCTTTCTTGGTCTCTTTGGAATCGATGTCCAACAAATATGATTGCACGTGATTTTGAGAAAGAAATTGCTCCATGTTACTCGTCTGCCGTGCGGTGATCATAATTCGGACGTTTGGCGGGAGGTCCGCTGACTTGGTGCCGAGTATCTCGAGCAATGTAGTGTCTGTGTCATCACAAATGCTCTCATCCAATGCATCGATGACCACTACGATTGGCCTGTCCACTTTACAATGGCTCAAGGGTCCCAGAATGAATGCGTCGAACTGCCTAGCTAGAGATGCTGAAGCTAGTGCAAGATCGTCCTCTAGAGCGCTGTTGATATATGCAGCAATAACTGGGTGTCGATTTGCGATGTCCTGCGCGATAGTTGTAAAGAGCATCTGAGGGGTGTTGAGTGAAGCCGTGTCACGTTTGAAGAAGAAAGCGGAGGCGAGAAGTCCAGCAATGTGCAGCATTTGTGCAGCACTGTGGGATACAGCGGTTTTGCCACATCCCGCGACGCCCTTTACCCACAGGACGTTGTGAGCATCGACTGAGCGTGACCACGCTAGAATCGTTGAGAGCGCAACAGCGCGGGTGCCGGGCAGACACACTAGCTGTGGGTCCCAAGACGCACCCTCGGCGTAAGGAAGTTTAGCCAGCCTAGTGATTATGGCTATTTAGATTAGATTTTGATCCCAATAAGTGCCCGCAACAAAAACATTATACGCACAAAACTACCCACCTTGTCCACTTGCGATATAATCACCAGCTATATTTGTGATCCTATTGCCGCCCAAGGTGCTGAATGTCTCTCGCCTAGCTATCAGATGTAGATCACCTGCATGCGTTGGAACATACCGCTGCAGTGGTTGGTAACTGCGTGCCCTCGATGAGTGTACCAGAACTGCCCGACACATCACCCGATTGTGACATAGTGGCGGTATGTAAATAGGGCTGCGAACCGTACCGTATACGGTGACGGCCGTACATTTTACGGCCGTCAATTTGGGGCCTCCAGCTGCTGACGGTACGGATACGGGTATCGCCGTACCGTACCGTCAACCCGTAAGGGGGGTGGCCGTCGTCGCCAACGTGAGTGCGATTTTGAACAAAAGTTATTGATTTTGTATCATCCGTTCGTATTCGATGCTAAACTGTCTCAGATTAGTGAAACATCAATCGCAAATTGGATTTTGAACGTACCCGTATATGACCCGTAGAAATACGGCCGTATATTTTGCTGCACAACCCATCGACGGTACGGTGTACGGACCCGTAATACGGCACCCGTATCACCCGTATATACGGGTACGGTGCGCAGCCCTATATGTAAATGAGGTCGTTAACTCGAGATTCCAAAGTGCTCGTTGATTATTGATGCACGATGATGGATGATGATAGTGTGCCCGGGCCAAACGCAGGTACAGTAGCTACCAGTTATGTAAGTACTAGTCTCCCGTAGTCATCCCATAATGTGTGAAGACAATCGTTCACACCTTATGGTCTGATTTGAAACGCGCCCGCCGAACCGTACCTCACATTTCCACGTGGAAATCGCGCGATTCTCGCGTGAGTTCCGCGTGAGTTCCACGTGTGAAACGATCACATGAGTCGTCGCGCTCGCAAATCGTATCAACAAATGGACTTGACACGAGCTCTGTCCACGCACCGCATCTCGCGATAGATCGGCACGCATCTCGCAGCTCTACGCAACCCTCCCAGTCTGAATTCTCACCTTTTCGGAGTATCTATCGCTATAGCTATTCACCGCCTGCCCCTTGCTCGAGTTTTACCACACCCTCGAGAAGCGTACGTATCCGCATTGATGACTTGGCCAGCTAAATGAATGTCCGCCATTACGTCCGCCTATTCGATTTTTAGCATGTCTGGTATAGCGAGGAGAACCAGCGACTCACCATCGATTGGACATACTGCCAGTATGCATGGATTCTTCGGAAAGGAAGCGCTTGGGCAGAGGGTTGGATCCTTTTCAACCGCAAGCAGAACCAACAGATACATTGATAGGAAGCTTTTCTTGCCTGAGCCCGTGGCGAGAATTGCGAAGACGTCAGTATTGTCCAGCACCTTGCAAACTCCCTCAACTTGCACATCATGTGGTTCATATGGAATGCGTTGGTGTAAAAATTCTCTGCATAACGTGTGGCCTTCAGGAGTGCTAAAAGGAATTTCGGGGGTTCTTCTCGGCCTGCAGGGATGTCGCTCATGGTGTCGTCGCGTCGTCTCATAATTTTCGCGCGTACTAATTAATGCGTTGTGGCGCATCAAATCTCTCACGTGACGAAAAATCATCCGATCTTTTGAGGTACGGTTTCGCATGCGCCAGTACAACTAGACTATGTAAGTACGAGTCTAGCCAAGAAAAACGCAGATCAGCTCGGTGGCATTTATGTCACAATTCCGTCACAAGCCCTTTGATCAGCGCGCGGCTGCAGCGTGGTTTCAACACTAATCGTACCACAGAATCGATGAGCAGGCGCTGCGGCTGCACACTGCTCTCACTCGTAGTGAGATCCCAACTCACATTTGAGCTTGCTTTCCACTGACTCCCTCTGCAGCTACTCTCCCAGTTCAGTGCTAACGAGGAGCGTACATACAGGTTTGAACATGTCTCGTATGAGCGCCATCATTGGCAGTGTTGCAGAAGGTTTGGCGAATCTAGGTCGTGCCATTGTCCCATGCCTTCGATCGCAAAGCTCAGATAGCCACTTCACTCATAACACCTTGAACGAAGAACGCAACCCGCTGCTGGCTGAGAACTCAGAGGTCGACTTGTCTGGCGGACAACCGGACTTCGCGGAGGCTGCGGAGGCTCTCCTCCAGGCGAAATCAGTTGTAGCCGATAGATGTCTATCCTTCCTTGAGTTGCCAATTGATGGTCTACTGGACGTCGTGAATGCTTGCGGTGTGCGTTATCATCTCCTCCTGCTTGACCAGTGATATATACCTCATTTTCCAGAGCAACGACTCGGAGCACCGACAGGATGAAATGGATATTGGTGGCATTCTGAAGGGGCTGCTAACCTTGGAAGAGAAGACACATTCTGCTCTAATGCTTCTGCAAGACCATATTATGTATGTTAGATGTTTCCTCTGCCCATCAGGTTACAGCGATCGTGACACGGTTCTCACAGCGCAGCTTCATCAAATCATGGAGGGTTTTCTTCAAATCGGTGCATACACAGAGATGTGAACACAGCAAATGCGCTTTTGGAGAAATTAGCATCGTGAGCATTTGACAGTCTTGGCGATATCATACAAAGATTGTCTAATCGCTTTCTGCAGAAGCAACAAGTGGGCCATAGCTCAAGTCAAGTCTCCCGTCGACGTATCTCGTGATATCATATTTCATTCCATTTATAAAAGCGCTCGAGACTTTGCAGTAAGGTTTACTCCTGCCCGCTCCTCGCAACATCTTCTCACACCACGTGCAGAGTTTGAAGACACTTTCTATCGAAGATATCATCACAGTCTGGGTCGCACGTGGTATGTACATATTTGCGTGAGGTCATGGCTCGACCAACCCCACGGCTTACTTACACGACTGTCATTTTTGGCAACAGAATGGAGGAACAACAGCGGCACCAATCAGCACTCATTCACGTCAACTGTGCCTCGTGGGACCCAGATCCTGGAGAGATCTGAACCTCCAGATGGCGTCGAAGTTGAATATCGCAACGGGATCGAAATTTATTTGCGCTTTTTAGAAAACGGCTCAGTGGAGAATCTCCACGAAGCGATTAAAAGTTATGATGATGCCCTCACATTGTGCACTTGGACCCCGGACCATTCCCTGCACCCAAGGATTCTAATCAATATGGGAGATGCTCTGGTCGCTCGGTTCAAAGAGATTGGCAACTTGAAGGACTTGGACTATGCGGTAGCCCGCTATCGCAGAGCTATTAAGCTCCATCCTGCTGAATATTCCGATCGCTCTACCTGCTTCAATAATCTCGCATGCTCATTGCACATTCGATTCACTCGCTTGAAGCAGACATCAGATTTGAAGGAGGCCATTGAGCACCATCGCAGCGCTGTGGACCTCCTGCCTCTTAGGCATCCCAACCGTCCAATCTACCTCGGGACCCTCGCCAGCGCATTGCGAAGTCGTTTCAACCAGTCTGGGGAAACGACAGACCTGGATGAAGAAATAGCCAACTATCGTCACGCCCTTGCACTGTGTCCCTTTAAGAACCCTAACCGCTCTGTCTCCCTTCTTAACCTCGCGAATGCATTGCGAGCTCGGTTTGGTCATTTGGGTGAAATGAAGGATCTGGAAGAAGCAATTACTCACCATCGCGATTCTCTTGCACTGCGACCCTGGGGTCACCCTGATCGCCCCACTTCCCTTGACAGTCTTGCAAACGCATTATTAGATCGTTTTGGCCGAATAGGTGAAGTGGTGGACCTAGAGCAGGCCATAGTGCAGCATTATGAGGCTTTTGAATTGCGTCCCCCTGGACATCCGGATCACTCCACCTCTCTCAACAGCGTCGCCAGTGCGTTGCGAAATCGCGATGTAAAGTTGAGTCAAAATGCAAATTTGGAGGGGGCGGAAGTGGTTCCTCCACCCACCGGTGAGATTGTCTCTTTCCTGGTACACCTGCCGGAATCGTTGCTGATGTTGTTGGTGATTGCAATACAGAAAATGAGCCTGGTGTGGGCTCTGAAAACGAAAATCTTTTGCAAATTGTGGGAAAGGTTCTGACCAGGATTGAGCGGATCGCCAACGTTACAGCCCACATGGTTGGCAGACTGGCAGAGGTGAAACAAGCAAGGATATGGCACTTAGAAGAATCTTGTACTGACAAGATCGCTTCCAGGTGCACCTACACGCCTACACAGCCCAGAAAGTCTTGAGCCCGCTATATAAGGTTCGTATAAGCGAACATTGCAAAGTAATAGAAGTTAATGCTGTAAATTAGGCTTACAAACAGCGCAAGGAAACCGACATTGCTGTTCTAGGACTTTTCAAGCAAATGGAATTTCTGTATTCCTTCGTGGACGATATTGGATACTTGGTGGGCCGAGAAACTGTCATAAATCGAGTCCTTGACCAGACCGCTGAGTGCGGGATATTTTGTCGTGAGTACACCTCCCACGGTTTTGCTGGTGAGTTTGCAACCAAACAATTCCATTTATGATTCCAAATATACCGAAATAGGTCAACTTGCTGGGCACGCTGTGTCGAATCGCAGCCAAATGATATCCAATCTATCGTCGGCAATGGGTCAACTCCGGGACAATCTCAGCTCTACAGTAACGCCACATGCTGTGTTTGTGTCAAGTCAAACCAATGAAAGATTTGGTGCGTGCTCTACCTGCGTCCTGTCAAAGTTTAGATATTAATTATGAGGTCTGGTTGGTAGGGTATTCCGATGCTTTGCGTACTCTTATGCCTGTGATGATGATGGCGGAAGACCGACCATTATGCCTCCCAGGCACCAGGGAAACCGACCTAAAGAATGTCGTCGATTGGCTTCTGACTCCGTCAGATCAAAATGTGTTGTGGTTGTATGGTGCTGCTGGTCTAGGGAAAAGTACCATAGCGACCAGCATTGCGATGCATTTTGGACATTTTCAAAGGCGAGGAGCGTTGCTCTTCTTTGATAGGAATTCTCCGCTAGACAGCGCTCCCTCGCGGGTCATACCCACTTTAGCCTTTCAACTCGCACAGCAGAATGCAGCCATCGGAAGGGCTATTTCTATCGCTATTGAGCAACGTCCAGAGCTCATTTCGGACTCGCTCGGAACTCAATTCCAATCATTGCTCCTTGAACCACTTTCCGCTGCTGCTTCGTTCATCGAGGGGCCTCTTATCATCATTCTGGATGCATTGGACGAATGTGGTGATACTTCTTCGAGGTTGCAACTGCTCGAGCTCTTATCCAGAGAAACCACTAAACTGCCCAGTCAGTTTCGCATCTTGATAACCAGTCGACCAGAACACGACATCAAAAAAGCCTTCTTTTCTCGCAGCCATATACATGCTATTGATCTTTCGAAAGCCAGTGATGCAGACATGCGGCTCTACATTACGCACGAAATGACAATGATACACCAAAACCGCCATATGTTCGATGAACTACCGCTGGGCTGGCCGGGGGAGGCGGAAATCGCGAGGATGGTGCTCCGTGCGGATGGCTACTTCATCTGGGTAGCAACAGCCATGAAACTTGTGTCCTATGCAGCCACACCCGATCGATACTTGGAGAACCTATTGCTCTCCAACCATTCGGCATTCACGCTCGAGGAGCTGTACAAGTCGGCTCTGCTCTCGGCGAGCACCTGGGAGCCAGGCGAGATGACAGACGCCTACAAGGGAATCCTTGGCCTCATCGTCATCAGTCAAGTTCCATTGACAGACGAAACTATCACGGCTCTTCTAGGATTTCAAGATGATGGAAATACCTGCCGGGTTGTCCTCCAACGCCTGCGCTCTGTCATTCGGTGGAGGAGAGGACAGCCGGCCCGTATGCTGCATAAATCTTTTTCAGATTACCTCACCAATGGTTCCTATTCGGATGAACCTTGGTTCATTGATGTCCAAGAACATCAGCACATGCTTACAGTTGCTTGCTTACGCATCATGAATTCACAACTTCACTTCAACATGTGTAATTTGAAAACATCCCACCTACCCAACGGAGATATACCTGATCTGTCCGCACGTATCGACCGAGACATTCCGCAGATGCTGTCATACCCCTGCCTCTTCTGGGGGAGCCATATCCGGCAGACCTTATCTGGGAACCCTTCCCTTCAACCCTTGCTCTTACAATTTTTCGAACAGAAATTCCTTTACTGGTTAGAAGTCCTCAGTTTGATGGGGGAGGTCCGATTGGTGTCACGCACAATGAAAGCCGTAAAGGAATGTATCACAGTAAGTAGATATCACATGCTAAACGGCCAATTCACGACCTGAAGCTTATCATCGATTTTTTGAAGCAGAATACCGACAGAAAATTAGAAGCGTTCGCACAAGATGGCCTAGCATTTTCCCGGATATTTGGACAGGCGATAGCATTCAGCACGCCACATATATATGTCTCCTGCATACCTTTCGCCCCTCGAGCATCTGTGATCAAGCAGCAATATGCGCACCTTATGCTGAAGACCATGGCAATGGACGGCGGAGGATATGATGATTGGCCTGCACTCCAACAGGCATTTGAAGTCCCCACTGATGTATATGCAGTGGCCTTCTCACCTGATGGGCAATACATGGCGTCTGGCTCTGCAGACGGGTCTGTTCGTATGTGGAATACAGAGACGGGTGACCTGGCCGCTCCGCCGTTCGAGGGGCACACCGGTTCTATTAGCTCAGTAGCTTTTTCACCGGACGGGCAGCGCATCGCATCAGGCTCGGTCGACAAGTTTGTTCTAGTATGGAATATACATTCGGGCGTCCTAGTTGCCGGGCCGTTTGGGGGTCACACTGACTCCGTCACGTCAGTAGCTTTCTCTCCAGATGGGCTTTGCATCGCATCAGGCTCGGACGATAGGTCTGTCCGAGTATGGGATATACGTTCGGGCACCCTAGTCATCGGGCCGTTTAGGGGTCACACTGACTGCGTCACGTCAGTAGCTTTCTCTCCGGATGGGCTTTGCATCGCGTCAGGCTCGGACGATAGGTCTGTTCAAGTATTGGATATACGTTCGGGCACCCTAGTCGTCGGGCCGTTTAGAGGCCACACCGACTGCGTCACGTCAGTAGCCTTCTCTCCGGATGGGCTTTGCATCGCATCAGGCTCAGCCGACGGGTCTGTTCGTATGTGGAATACAGAGACGGGTGACCTCACCGCTCCGCCGTTCGAGGGTCACACCGGTTCTATCAGCTCAGTAGCTTTTTCACCGGACGGGCAGCGCATCGCATCAGGCTCGTACGACAAGTCTGTTCGAGTATGGGATATACGTTCGGGTGCCCTAGTCGCCGGGCCGTTTAGGGGTCACACTGCCTTCGTCACGTCAGTAGCCTTCTCTCCGGATGGGCTTTGCATCGCATCGGGCTCGGGTGACAAGTCTGTTCGAGTATGGGATGGACAGGCAGGTGTCCTCGCGGCCATGCCGTTCAAAGGGCCTGCTGATTACATCAACTCGGTAGCATTATCTCCGGACGGGCGGCGCATTGCATCAGGCTCGCACGACTGTTCTATTCGAGTATGGGATGAACAGACGGGCGCCTTAGTCGCGGGGCCGTTTAAGGGACACACCGACTATGTCATGTCGGTAGCCTTCTCGCCGGACGGGCGGTACATCGTATCAGGCTCGAACGACAAGTCTGTTCGAGTGTGGGATGGGCAGACGGGCGCCCTAGTTGCAGGGCCATTTGAGGGACACACTGACTATGTCATGTCGGTAGCCTTCTCGCCTACCGGGTGGCACATTGCATCAGGCTCGCACGACTGTTCTATTCGAGTATGGGATGAACAGACGGGCGCCTTAGTCGCGGGGCCGTTTAAGGGACACACTGACTATGTCATGTCGGTAGCCTTCTCGCCGGACGGGCGGTACATCGTATCAGGCTCGAACGACAAGTCTGTTCGAGTGTGGGATAGACAGACGGGCACCCTAGTTGCAGGGCCATTGGAGGGGCACACTGACTATGTCACATCAGTAGCCTTCTCGCCAGATGGGCGGTACATCGTTTCAGGCTCAGACGACAACACTGTTCGTATATGGAGTATAGAGACGGGCGAGCTTGTCGCCGCGCCGTTTGAGGGGCACACTGATCGTGTCAACTCAGTGGCCTTTTCGCCAGATGGGCGGTGCGTCGCTTCGGGTTCGGATGACCAATCTATTCGCGTATGGGACAGAGAGACAGGCACCCGGATTGCTGGGCCACCCGAAGAATACACAGGTGGTGTCCACACAGTGGTCTTCTCGCAGGACGGACAAAGCCTTGTGTCTTCAAGTCACTCCACCATACGTGTCCACAAGCTCCCGCATATATCAGGGTTGCCTACGCTACAGAGCATAAAATCTAGTTCCCTCTCCTCCAAAGTTGAGGCAGCAGAAGGATTCAGCAATGCTTCACGGCTTGAGCACGGGTGGATGCGGAACCAGCAAGGTGGCTTGCTATTTTGGGTGCCGCCCCAACTTCGAGAAGGCCTGTGGTGGCCCGAAAATACAGCGGTCATATCCAGAACATCCAACCGCCTGGACCTCGAGCGATTCGTTCACGGGGAGGAATGGGCTCGCTGCCATATCTGATGGGGTCAAAGTTATCAACGCGATGGAAGGTGCCATTCATTGTACAAGAACTATGTAGCTTGCAGTGATAATATTGTATTGCTTGTATACACATGCCGCCTAAGGATTTATAAATAGTGTATCATGAATCAGGGTCAAGCCTAAAGCTAGATCTTCGCTGCAAAAATCACACTCAACAACTTCCGCGCATACTACACAGTTGAAGCTTCACAACGAAAACGTGAGTGTGGTTGTATTCTTTGAATTGGTAAGTCCGAAAATGCGCGGTGCGGCAATAAAGCTGCAGGTCCGTCCCAAACCCAAGCGACATAGGTCATCCATGCTGTATACAAAAAAATTACACATAGCGTCCAGCCTAATCACGACCTGCTGACAGTAAGTATGACAGAAGTTACAGGACAAGAAGCCATGCGAGAAACGCCATCTTATCGCTTTGCAAACAGTTCAGCTCCAACTCTGTTATGAAGAAAGCCTATTATATTCCGAGAGTTGAGCTGGTTGATCGTTAACCATTGACACCGTCGCGAGGCCCGGCGGTACCTTACCTAGCAGAACACAATATTAATACACTCTGTCCAATCATTGCACTCACAGGCCACTAGAGCTAGTCGGTATATATTGACCATACACACAGCATACCAGCCATTTCCGCCAGGCCATCATGTTTGTCATATTGATTGACAAAATCGACATAGCAATTGGAAAGCTGCTGTTGAAACTTGGTTAAAATATCGTTAGAATGTAACTCTCGCAGAGATACCACCACGCTGCACTCGTCGTTGACGTCCCTGATCCAGCGGGATTATCCGATCTGCTTCCCGCGCTCTACTTAGTGTTGCCGCAGGCTGAAGTGAAGTGAGCCTGAAGTGCCGAAAAAGGATACTTCACTCACTTCAGATTGGAATGAAGTGCAGCCTGGGCCAGGCCGAAGTCGCCTGAAGACCCAAACAGGAAGAGTTACCTTTTTGGTCGGGTGCGCCACCGCATCGTGGTCACAGCTGGTGTGCGATGTTTGTTGCTATTATAAGACTCTGCGTAGCCAGAGATACATTGGTAGTCGGTAAATTAGCTATTTTTCTGGTTCAGATTGAGATATCAACTTGCGGGCGTCGCGCGCAAAACCTTCGCTCGGTAAATCTGATTCCTTGGCCACCCGAGTCCATGCGGTGGAGATGTCTAGTCTCTCCTGCTTTGTATGATACATCATTATTTGAAGCATCTCTGATAGCGTGGTCAAATCAAACAACTAACCTGCCAGTGTTTCTCAATGTGATCCATAGGGTATAGTGAGGGTAGCGGACACAGCATAAGAGCGGGATAGGCGATGCAGGACGTCGGGAGTAGCGATATCAGGTGACGAGGCGCAAAACGTGGTGAATATAATAGGAAAAATTACCAAATATGCGGAAATCGCCCCTGCCGGTGCTGCGACTCCGCTTCACTCACTTCAGACTTCACGAAATTCAAACCCCGATGAAGTGAAGTGAAGTGTAGCCTGAAGCAGCCTGCGCCTGCGGCAACACTAGCTCTACTTCGCTGCCGACGGTTTGTAGCCTGCAACCGTCCGATTGTTGCATGAGGACCTAGATATGAGATTATCAGGTACCACCGCGCCAGGCCCCAGCATCATCGGAGTCCAGATAGTCGCTGTCACTCGGCGTTATCGTCTTTTAACCAGCGGGATTATCCCGCCTGCTCCACTGCAGTGCTGAGCACGGATCATTTCGAGCATGCGACGTCATCTGCATCCGGGCGTCATGATCTGCATTCAGATCCGTACTTACGGCAGCGAATGGTTGGAAAGTCATTGCATCATAACCCGAAGCCAGAATATTACAGCCAACGGCAGACTGATAGTCGCCTCGCGTTTTGAAATTTTGTTTGCACACACCTGACCTAACCAACATGTGATCCTGAATTTCCTCTCAATTCCTGGGAAGTTTCTGTAAATGTTTAACAAATAAAGGAAATATGACGTTAGGTGGCGAGCGCACTGACATCAGATGACGTGGGACTGAATCGAATTCAAAACGCGAGGCGACTATCAGTCTGCCGTTTGCTGTAATGTATCCAGGCGGCATTTGGGTCCAAGGCGTATTTGCCACCAGCATTAACGGCGAGCTGCCCCCGACGCGATGCTTAGAATTCACGACTTAGCTATAGGCTACAAGCAGGTAAAGCGCTCCTTGGCTGTTGCCACTACAAGTAGAGCGAGTTCACAGAATCAGCATAGCAGTGTCATTATCATTTCATCAGTTACTGTAGTATAGTGTCGTTTGGTTTCGTTCGTTCATAACTCCAAGTGACAGCATGTGATCGCCAAAGCCAGTGCGGACCTGCAGAGTCACCATCTCCAGGATCAAATAAGAGAGCACCACCGTTACCGAGCGAAAGCACCCCCAGGCCACAGTCGTCACCAGCCACAGCAACAGCCACAGTGTAAGCGCGAAGCCTTAGTGCCAGAGCCAAGACTCAGAACCGTGCAGGAGCGCGCCGCGACCCTTCGCTTGCAGACACCGCCGGCCGTCTCCCAGTATCCGCCAGGCGCGGGTGGGGGGCCGGGTGCTGGAGCGTCGCGTACCGACTGTGGCGCGAGGGGACCGAGCCAGTAAGCGCGAGCGACGAGGACGAGGACGCAAAAGAGGGGAACGGGCGGTGGGTAGACGCGCCGTGCAGGGGGCGCGGGTGCGAGATGGCAGGGGCAGCAAGGGCGCCGTAGGCTGCTGCGCTGGGCCGCGAGAAGGATCCAGATGCCTGCGTGCGGTGCATGGGTGCGCGGCCGCGGTCGACAGGAGGCTTGACGGGCACGGCTGTGCTGCTTCCATCGTATGTGCGCAGGCTGCTGCTGCGCCGCGGCAGCACCCTGCCTCTGAAGCTCGGCGGGCGCGGGAAGAGCCCGAGTATGTCCTCGCCGTCGTCATCGTCGTCGCAGCGCGGCGGGGCGGGGCGGTCGTGGTCGCGGAAGGAGAGGTCGACGAGGTTGGGGAGGGAGATGTCGGAGCCGTTGAGGCGGCGGCCCCTGCGCGCGGCCCAGCTGCCCTTCTGCGGTTCCGCAGCACGCGGGGGCACGGAGCCGGATCTGCGGTGGCGTTTGCGTAGGAGGGCCTTGGCGGCGGGCTGGGCCGGGGCGCGGATGTCGAGCACGGGGCCGGCGGCGGGGGGCAGCCAGTGCACGCGGTCCTGCGGGTCCTTGTCCTTCTGCGAGCTGGCAGTGCGTCATCGGCGTCAGCGCGTGTGCGGGGATAGACGATTGCTGCTTACCGGGCGCGGGTGAGCTTGGATCTGATCCTGTTGATGGCGTCCATTCTGGGTGCAGCTTCCTGGCCCATCGCGCTTGTTTTATGCTCGCTCGTCACAAAGCGCCAAAGCGCGGTGACACCTCCTGTGGCGGCGCCCCATCCACCAGAGCGTGGCAGTGCGTCATCGTCACAAGGTCCGATGACGCAGTCCTTCCAGTGCCTGTGCCACGCCTTTAAAGCCGAGCCATTTCAACTGAATGCAGATCTTTATCCACTTCCCTCTCCCGCCCACAGTCAGTCTCTTTCTGCTACTTCTTGCGCTTTTGCTGACGGAACTGCAGACAGACAGATACGATGGCAGCAGGCGCAGCACTCCCCGGCCTCCTCTTCTGCACCATCGCGTGCATCCTCCTTGTCATTGTGCGTTTTGGCCCCACCCCCACCCCCTACCCCCCTAACTTTTTTCTTCCTTCTAGGTCTGCATATCCTCTCCTGTCTGGGAGAAGGTCTCCTTCCTCGACGTCACCAACGGCGGCGAGACGACCCACTTCGGCGTCTTCGGCTACACCGGCTCGGGCACGCACATCGGCTACGCCTTCGCGCCCTCGCGCCTCGGCTTCACCGACTCGAAGCTCGACTCGGGCATCATCCACTCGCTCACCTACGTGCTCGTCCTCTACCCCGTCGCCGCGGGGCTCGCCGGGCTCGCGGTGCTCTTCGGCCTGTGCGGCGCGTGCTACCACCGCGCGGGCACCGTGTTCATGAGCCTGCTCGCCGCGCTCGCGACGCTCGTCACGATCGTCGTGTGGGTCATCAGCATGATCCTCTTCAGCGTCGCGAAGAGCCACGTCAACGACCACACCAGCGGGTCCGCCAAGTACGGCAACGCCAACTGGATCGCGCTCGGCGGGCTCGCCAGCCTGCTCATCGGCTTCTGCGCGAGCGCGTGCGGCGTGTTTGGGCACTACCGCAAGCACCGCGAGTACTACTAGGCGGAGAGACGCGCGGGGAGAACACACTTTGCCCCGTGATCGATCCACTGCATCCGGATTTGAATTCTAAAACGGACTCACACCTTCTAATTTTACTGTATTTTACCTGCTTCGACTTACCACCCAATACCCCGTTCACGCTCTTCTGTTGTACCTTAGCATCTTTATTGTTACGATTAAAACGAATCAGATGACCCCTCAGACTTCAAAGCAATTGTCTTGAAAATCAGAACGTGGATCCAGCAAAGTTGCTACAAAAACGGCTCAGTTGCTCTTCTCTTTTGCAGCCACTGCTGGTGCGTCCGGCGATGTATCGACAGGGAAAATACAGTGAACCAGAAGACTGGCCCAAGCAAGCATCAGCAGAGCACCGGGGATATAATGAGCGAGGCTGTAGAGCTGAAACTTCCCCTCGTCCATCGCCGCGAGCCCAGCTTCCTTGACGAGCTTTATCAAATGTGCATTAGATATGCGGAGCTGGAACATCTCGCCGTGACCCACTCACTCTAGGGAAAGCGATGCCGACGTATGAGCCAGCGACCTCGGATGAGAGGGTGATCCACATGGAGTGCAGAGCGATGGCGTACAAGACCAGCGCGCCGCGACTCATGCGGCAGATCGAGGGGGTGTTGAGCACCGACGAGGCGAGTATGGGCAGCATGCCGTTGAGCATGAACTGCACATGGCTGGGGGGATAGGGATATCAGGATCGAACATTGCACGATTCGCGAGTCGATCTGCAGGATGGAGCTTACGTTGCGAGAGTGAGGACCGGATGGCCTACGGTCTCTGACGCGATCTGCGTGCCGTAGGCCATCCCGAGGGTCATGATGGCCACGCCAGTGATCATGCTCTGGCGCGCGATGGACGCTTGGAGAGGCGAAGCAGACATGGAGTTAGATTGCGGGTGGGCGTGATGGTGTTAGAAGAGGAGGGGAACGTGGATATAATTTCCAAGGGTCTTGGGCAATTATGGAATGCACGCAGGGGTCAGGAACATTCAAGTTTAAGTTAAAGCAGCGTTCATGTGTGCCTGACGCCCGTTGGATCTTTGATTTCAAGTTCTTTACGGGAGAAACAGCTTGAAATAGGCATTCGTTCGAGAGCAGACGAGGACTGAATTTGGGTTGAGGGGGAGTCTGCTGCCATTAGTGTTGGTGGGTGCCTGGCGCTCACTGTACATGCTGAGACGAAGTTGAAATAAGGTGCAAATTGCAATTATGTAATGTAGATGTCGCAAGTGGTCAAATTGTCTCAGCGTCTAATTCGAGTGTGGCTCACCGGTGTTCTGCTCAGATGGCAAACTTTTTCAGTGTAATCGAGCTACCATATTCTCTTGACCATAGTAAATCTTGTCAAATCCTCCAGCTTGACCCTCTTTTTACCCCCAGCTCCTTTCGACTCGGTTGCAGCCCCACTCGCTGTTCTATCGCGCTCCCCAATCTCTGCCGTAGGACTCGCGTCGTCACGGCGGTTATCCAGCAGCGTTTTCAGCTCCTTGTTGTATATCTGCTCCTCTTTCCCTTCGCCAATGGGGTCTCGGCCAAAGTCATTGACAGCGTCTTGAGCTTCACGTGCTTCCATCCCCGCGCGACGCCGGGTTGCATAACTGATCAGGTTCACGCCCATGATTACCTTGAGGCCCACGAAACTGCATTGAGGATGTATGAGCAACAGCGCATGTATAGCAGAATGGAAGGGGACGCACCAAAGCCAGAAGAGGACGCCCATGATGGCCCACTTGGCGTAATGCACTATCTCGGCATTGGTCAAAGCGGGGACTGTCCATGGAGATGATGAGTCTGAGTGTAGGGCAAACATGAGTCCGAGAGACTGGGCCCCTATGAGAACGGCCAGAACTGCAAGGGGAAGCGAGGCAAATCCAAGCCTGCGAGCCACAAGCGGGGACTGGTCGACATAGGTATGCTATACAGATGTAAGCTTGGTGCGGATACATAATAATATGGAAAGAATGACCTTGCGTGCACCACGGCGCCCGACGGCACTCCCGCTGGCCAGGTCTCGGCAGAGCACGTCGGTATAGCGTTCATACACCGAGGGGCGAATATGATTGAACTTGGTGATAAAAGCATGCTTGAGCCAGTCGACTAGCATCTCTGATACCATTACAGTCAAGACAGGCTGAAATAATCGTACAAAGATGAGCCCGGGCACAGGTCAGAGGTTGAGTGGCTCACGTATGATATCGTCCATAGGACATTGTTTCCCCTGAACCAGCCAAAGCTCCTTGGCAGTACGAAGCCCTCGGAGAAATCGAACTCAGAGCCACTCAATTCGATGAGGTTTCGGAAGGCAACGACAGTAAGCATTAGGGCAAGCGTGAACCGCTCGACGATGTCTGCACATGTGATCTGGAAGAGATTATCCTTCTCGAACTTCTTGAATACGCTTCCTTTGATCTCCACAAACTGATTTGACACGAGGAGAGTGAGCAGAGCGTGGTCGTAAGAGTTGACGGCCACGTTAAGTGCAATGAGCTGGTAGACCATTACGAGGGCATGGGCAACTATTTGTCGGTCAGTGGTGTGAATTTGGCTGCAAGAAGACCCTCAATGCGCACCATTGTACAACAAGGCCAAGCCGAAGAAGAGGAACGGCCGCATGGTATGCGAGCTGACTGGTGCTTTGTTCGTGAGGTATTCGAGCGTTGATCTTGAGAAAAGGCAATCTAATATATCTTGTCCAATAGATGCACAGAGACGATCCGCAATCTAATGTTTGGCTCAGCTGTGATAATTGCAGCAGGGTGAAAGATGTGACGCACTTCAAGCGCGTTGAAGATGACATAAAGTTTGATAGTGTCCTGGCCGCGAATAGAGTGGTATATCTTACTCGCATCCGTGAGCGGCACTAGTATGAGGATGGAGAGCAGGATGAGCAGGGAACGAAGGATATCAGCCTTCTGTGACGCTGGTAGGGAGGCTCGGGAGGTGGAGAATATGTTGCCAACAAAGCGAAAGAGGGCAAGCGCAAATCGAATGGGGAGAATCGTGAATGTATACAGGAAGGAATCCAGACACAAAATGAACCCAAACCCTATGATCTTGAGGTATCGTAGGTCAGTGTTGGGCAATGAGGGGAGGAGATACGTTATTTACCTTCTCCATTGCAAGCGGAATACTCAAAAAATTGCTTACTCGCTCCCATTTCAACTCCTGATGCGAGTCAAAATCCGTTGCCAGCAGTTCCTCGCGAAGATACTCCCACAAAGAGAATGGGGGCTCATAAGTCTGCGCTATCGGCAATGGCGAGTAGATGGGCGTGTCTGGTATGTTGGGTGTTGTTGGAGAAAGGAGGCCTGTCGGGGAAGGGGGTAGACTGGCGTAGATCATGGGCCTCGAGTCCATTCGTAGGTTCAGTGACGAGAACAGCTCCTCCCGGGACACCTCGCTCTCCTCGGAGCGTGATCGAAGAAGGGATGCATCATTTTCTGAAGCCTCAGAGAAGAAATCTCCTGTATATCTTCCAACAGACGACGTTCGGCGAGGACGGCGGCCTCTGGGTATGGGAGGCGCTGATGAGGGTTCAAGTTGAAAGAAAGTGTTGTTCCAAGTTACGTCGACTGACGATGACGAGAAGCGTCGGTGGGCACGGGATCTGCGGGGAGATGTGGGCATTAATATTGAGAACACACTTGGGTTTCAATGGCGTATGTGGTGATGCGAGGTGGCTTAGTTATCCGGCATGAGGGTATCGTGTCAATTGAAGGCAAAGGCTCGGAGGGATGACAGGGGCTAATTCCCGCAAGGGAAACATGTGAGAGATTTATTCGCCACTTGGCGGATTCACTTGGCTCACTTGCCGCTGCCAAATTAGGCGGGCTCACTTGGCTCACTTGCGCACCTTCACTTGGCACTTGCACTTGCACTTGCTCCCGATCACCACCCAACCTCCCGACGTCGCCCACGGCTGCTAGAGGCATCGAGCGGCCTCGCCTTTGTTACAAGGCTCTCCAACCGTTGTTCGGGTCCTAGCTACCGACCACGTACCGGCGTGCGCCTTGTTCTCGTCATCAACTACAAACTACAGTCGCCACTTGTTAGTACTCGCCCCGTTCTCTGAACAAGGTTCCGGGACGGCACCTGCAAGCCAGATGCCTGGATCTGCTCGTCTCCGATCTGCTCGTCTCCTCAATGCCCGTACCCACGAGGGAATGCATGCCTACACAACCGTCCTCCGCACCCATTGCCCACCACGAGTAGCCGTGCGCGAGTCTGATCCGGCCCTGCCTGGTGAAGGTTCTGGAAGGCCCAGCGAGAAGATGAGGGCGCCGCTCATGGCATGGTGGAGGTCCTGGAGGATGAGGCGCTGATCCATGAGTGTGCAAATACGTGTCCGTCGTGAACACAGGGGACTGCGTGGGCATGCAGAGCGTCATAGCAGAGGACACCTCGGTACGAGCACTTTGTTTTCAATCGTGCCAAGGCTTTTCACTCACAATAGCTCAGGTAAGCTCTTTGAGCTTTTGAAAACATCATTCCAGTGCTATTGGGCGCGCTCTTTTGTAGACGCTGCATGAGCATTGTGCGTCTGCTACCCACGCCCAGGCGCTGACCATGAATGTGACTCGGAAACATACTTAGAGATGTCGCAATGGAAATAGAAAGATATACTTAGGACTTTGTCGGTACAACAATATTGCACCAAACATATTGCTCAGGTTCGCACAGATGTTTATGGGTGTGATAGATCGACACTCAGCTGAATAGCTGCATGCATTACTGTATATCCCCTGGCTATTCCCTTTTTGTATGTTACAGTTTGCCTTGTAGGCTGTTGCGCCCGCGAACGTATCGTATCCCGAGGAACCAATCCGATCGAAAGCGGTGCTTTTAGGGATTACGATCGTCGAAGGGAAGTCGATCGCAACCCTTCGCAACCTCCGATGGGGCGAATGCTATTGCAAGGGCTTGAAGATGAGGTCTTCGCAGAGGCCTGCAGCGAGAGCAGGTTGGCTGGGGTGCGTCCAATGGCCCGCATAAACGGCAAGTGATCATCGGGGCCGTTTGGTGGAGGCAAGTGAAAAAGCCAGGTGCAAGTGAGACAAGTGAACGTAAGTGAACTTGTCTCACTTGGCTTCACTTGCCCTGCGACAAGTGAGCCCAAGTGAAGACAAGTGAATCCGCGCGGGCGCAAGTGAATCCGCCACGTGA